>ML815086.1:187877-210345 GCA_009831015.1 Picea engelmannii
TATCTACACCATGGTTCAGAATGTAGGAAGATCGATCAACTGTCTAAAATTCAATTAATTCTCTATACTATCCCAAACATACCAAAACTCATATGAAGAAAGAAAGGAAAAGGAGATCAGGTAACTATACCTCTAATACCACATCTAGTGATGATTGCCTCATTCTTGGAAGTTCCACCGACCGCATGCCTCCTCCCAGGGTTGACCTGCATCCAAATATTGACAAACACAAAACTACAAGAATGCTATTCCATATATAATTTAGGGTTAGATGCTATAATTTAAATCATAAACCAATAAAAGTATTCAAGACACCATCATTTGGGACAAGAAAATGTAATTATTTTATTAATAACACATAGATTATACCTTTACAATCTAAGTCGACCACCATTCCGCGAACCTGGTCTAGGATCCTCTTCACCAAGCTCCAAGTGAACCTTGTATGAAATTATCCTCTCAACCTTATGATATCTTCTTGGGAAGTGAATGGGTTATGATGGAGGAATAAGGGGCTAATGAGGGAATGCTAAGGCAATTCTCACAAAAGGAAACAATATCTTGGGCAAGGAGGGGAAGTGAAACTGGGAAGAGTTTCACTGTTCTTATGCTTAGATGTGAAATGAGATCCCAACAACTCCTTTTATATGACAAAAGGATGGTTATTCAGTTAGGGGACGGGCTATAGTAGGTGGATTAGTTGGGAAACTACCAATAGCCCGTAATCTCAATGAAATCCTTGCAAATTTGGCAAGTATATGAGGGATGTAATAGTTTAACATGTGGGATGTAATAGTTCAACATGCATATGTACGTGAGAAATAATGGCGCAGGGCAAGTACATATTCTAAAAAATGTTTTTTTAATAAGTAAAACTCAGTAGTGCTTTGGAAAAAAAGGCAAGTAAGAGGGCCGAGGCCATGTATGCATGTTGTAGAGAAATTTAGGGTTATAACAGATGCCCCCTAATGTGTGAGGTCAAAAGAGCATATGATGAATGAAATACATTACAATATCTTCACCAATGTATGAAATCGAGTGAGCCCAGGACCAAAGTTTGGGAGGTTCCATCTACAAAATAACAATTGTATCTCCGAGGTGGGCATACCCAATCTTGGGATGAAATAAATCATCGCTTCCAATCAAATACACTTCATATAACTATATAAAGTGTAGCAGCGAGCACTACACAATGGATATACATATCAAAATCAAATATATACAAATATAGTATCCATCTTCAAGAAGCCAGTGATGCCCGATGACTGGAGATGAGGACTTCATAGCTCAAGAAACAACTTCAAGATCTTCAAAACTCAGGTAGGAGTATAATGGGAGTGCATAATTCACTACATTGAGGTCTTCAATGACTCGTCAGGAAAAGACAAGAGGATCTCGATGATCAGGCAAAGAAATTCGTTGATTTTGAATCAGGACTTGACTAGACTCTTAGCATGGCCAACTCATGAGGTCATGAGACAAACTGTAGAAAGGATAACTTAGGTTGGGTGAAACTTCCCTTGGACAAAAGCATGAAAGATGATCAGATTCAGGTAGCATGACATTGACATAAGTTCACAATGCAAGATGCAACACAAACTCTCCATGCGTTTGGAAAAGTAACCAAATGGAGGAGGACACAACTCTATGTAGCGAGAACAACTTCCTAAGGTCATACTGGATCATAGTGCTTGATGAAAAAACAAAAGGATGTGCTTTGTCCAAGGGAGACTCTTTTTTATTCCAAAAAAGAATGCATACTTCCCATCCCCTCTTTTTGGGATATTTGATTTTTTTGTCTTTTTCAATTTTTTAAAGAGCATGAAAAAGAATAAAAGTATGATACATTACAAAGGAGGAACGAGTTTCATAGGAAATAATACTAGTTCCAAGCACAAGGAACACATTAATTCTCAGAGCAAGGAGACATGTGCAGGAAAATGACACTTGGGGAAAATTCCTCCATGGGTCAAGGTGTCAGGTCGTAGAGGCAAAGTGATACAAGACTTACGTATAAGGCATGCTTCAAAGCTTCAATTGAGAGTAACATGGAGCCGACATTAGAACAAATAAGCAGAGATGAAAATGTGATAAAAAAAGACACGATGAACCCCCTTCAATGTAATTTTAACGATCCCAGAGAAGGTAAGCTCAATAATATTTTCACATTTAGAGAGTTTGAAAAAACATAAAATAAGACTCCAAGGAATACCTTTTTCGGAGATAGTCTAGTCAGTTTGAAAAAGGGTCAAGATTTCACCGAAAATACGTCTATTCAAAACCATTTTAATGAGTGTGACAAACACAAGATCACTCGACAATCTTTTCAATTTTAAGGAGTCTAAAAATAGCTTAACTATGGACTCACAACCTTTTTCTGAATTTAGTCTCCTTAGCCCCAAAAAGTATAAAAGTTATTAAGGAGAACTCTCCTGGCAAGACAAATCTCCCGAGGCATACCTTTTTCCACAATAATCTATAGGTTGGAAAAAGGGGTAAAATCATGCCAGTAGATGTTCTTTTGGACCAATTTAATGAGTGTGAAGAAACAAGGTCACTCGACAATCTTTTCAATTTTAGGGAGTCTTAAAAGAGCTTAACTATGGACTTTGTGGGGGTTCCTTTTTCGTAAATTTAGTCCCTCAGGCCCGAAAAAGGGTTAAAACTATGCCCGAGAATACTCTTCTAGCGAACCGAAGTTCCTGTAGCATACCTTTATTCGTAAAATTGACAATTTGGACCGAAAAAGGGGTAAACTACCACTGGACAAATGTGCCTTCAAATTTGAGTTTTACGAGTGTGAAGGGAAACAAGATTGCTCAAAAATATTTACATGTTTAGAGACTTTGAAAAGGGCTTAAAGAAGACTCCAGAGAGATTATTTTCTCAATTAATCCAGGCAAGATTGAAAATCATAAATATAGTCTCATCAGATGTTGCTTTCAGATTTCAAAGCGAGCATGAAAGACAACAAAGCATGCTAATTTTGGGGATCTCGAGGGTGAGGCCAGGAATGATGGTGCATTAGAGGAATAAGGCTTAATCTAGTAATCATGACATGAATAACAAGGACTCCCGAGCCTATAGTCATCATAGACAACATGGACGCCAAAATGAAACAAGGATCTATCTAAGGAATCCATGTAAAGGTAGGATATACTACCTAATTATGACACTTCTAGAGCAACAATGAAGGTTCTCTGTCACATTTCGGTGGGATTGATCCTATGGAAAAGAGGAAAATACAACGAGATGCAGAAAGTGGAGGTGAAATCCTAACTTATATGCTAAAAGTTGGAAAAAATGACTTTTACCAAAGGACACTTAAAGTGACCCATCCCCCAAAAGGCTACCAAACCAAAAGGAAAAGTGTATCATAATATCCAATAAGAAAGTCAGGAACAAAACCAAATGATTTCTAAGCCAGGAAAAATGACAAAGAGGGTCAAAAAAGTGGCAAAAAGGGACAAAAAGGGCCAAAAAGTCTATAAATAGAAGCTGACAGCTCATTTTCACCATTGCATTTTGAAAATTGACCAGAAGGAGAAAAAATCCCCTTTTCTAAAGAAGTTTATTCCGAGAGATTTAGTGGACGAAATGAACTTTCTCTCACACCAAGTAAGTACAAATATACCCCTCGTTCATTTCAATTCTTAATTTATGCATTTCTTTTTGTTTTTGAGGGGGTGCACTCTCCTAAAAAGAGCGACCCTACATGTACATAGGATTTCCAAGGACAGCCCATGTATGTACTCAGGAAAAAAACACTCTTCCTGCATACATACACGACTGTGGCCAAAACAACCTGCATACACCCTCAAAATCTTGGAAAAAAATTTAAAATGCAAGAGATAACTCCCTTTTATCTACCATGGAACATGATGTATGTCCATTGGAGGGAGAGGGAACATGAGCACATTGATGCACTTGTTGAAGAGGATCCTGTTGCCATTGCTGCATTGAAACAATGTGGTTTATGGAAGTTCTTCCTATGTCTGTTTATGAGGGCACAACCCAGGCTACTGAACGCCCTGGTTGACTACTGACATCCAAATGCAGAGGCCTTTATGATAGAGAGACAACCATTGACTCCAACGACTAAAGATATCTACTTCTCAAATGACCTCTCGAGGAGAGGGGAACTAGTCAATCTACAAAATTCCCCCCCTAGGCCTTCTAACATCAAGGAATACATTCAGATGTATTGTGAGACCAACACTGAGAAGGTAGGTTCTCAGGTTCCAATTCACGAGATCACGAGTTTGTCTCTAAGAGTGATCTTGTTTCTTTTTTGGTGGATTACTAGATCCACGACCCTTCACCAGGCTTCATGGGCACACATGCATTGTTCTATTTAGTGTCAGGAGGCACATATCTTTGACTGGAGTATGACCATGTTGACATGCATGAAGAGACAACTGACAGAGTTTCGGCTATGCAACAACAAAAACTTCAGGTTTGGCACTATTCTTTGCTCTTTATTCTTCTTTGAGAGTGCCTAGCTTGAGTCCTAGAGAGACTGTGCAGGGGCATGTGGCCTCCTTCCCAAAAATATGCAGATGGGAAACATTGCTGCCATGATAGGGGGGAGGGAGGACCATAGAGGCCTTCAACGACACATTTTTTGACTGATGGGCACGACAAATTCCAGTGATAAAGGACAACCCCTATGCTGGAATCAATTTTTCCAAGGATCTAGACGTGCCCATGCATCCCAAAGAGGAGAAAGGAGAGATAGGTAACATGCTTTTTTTAAAGTTATTTAATTTTTTAATTGTTTATATATATATATATATCATTTTTATGTGTCTATTAGAGTACTGAATTTCGTGTATATGTAATGTACATATGTGGGACCAATGCGCCTGAAAGACTTCACAAGGACTTGTTGACGTCCTCGACCAGAGGCGAGACCAACAATAGCTGACAAACCAACAACTGCAGGGGGACCTACAGCCTGAGAGGCTGAGAGAGTTTTGACACGAGTAGAGTGCAACCTCACCGTGCTTACTTGTACATTACCTATGGCCGAGATCAAGGATCTCCCACCTTCTATGCAACCTCATGTAGTGGGGGTTCCACAGAGTTGGGTCCATTTCTTCCAACGTTTAGCCAATGTCGCCATTCACTATGGCAGGGCCAATAGACCTCAAGCTTAGATAGGCTAGACTTTTATGTGTTGAGGACACCATTGTATATTTTTTGAGGGCATAAACCCAACAATGTATATCGAACCTTATTTTTTGAGGAGTTCGCACCAACCTATTTGTTCGTGACACTTTTGATATATATATTTATATATTATTCATCTTATGGATTACATTTTTTACAAATGTATGTACATGTGTATGTGTGTGCTTCTTTTTATGTGTGTGCAACATTCCAATCTAATACTTGATTATCTAGAGTATCTATCATATGATTAAATGTCCTAGAATCATGGATATACATAATGTAATAAAAGTAACATTCTAAGAGACGTACCCTAAGGAAAATTCAGTGCAAAGTAGGATCATAAACGCGATAAACTCCATTTAACTGTGACACAACTGATTGAGAATCTAAATATACCCGTAGGTGTGAAATTCAATAAAACAAGGTGTCACGAAGTAATTCTATCACTACACTGTACTTGGCGACATTGTTTGTGGTGTCACCTAGAAAAATACCTCTGGAAGATAGCAATTGGACTCCATGTGTGAAAATCACCCAAGTTGTGGAAGCAAGCCTCCGAGTGTGTCGACTAGTGCCATCTGTGAACCCAAAGAACACATTAGATTCACTTGACATCTTCCACAGTGAAAAAGAAGACATAAATAACTACACGTCCATAAAACAAAAAGACAAAATTTGTATAAGAACTATACATATGTACAAGAAGTCACCCAGGTGACCAACCTATGAGAAATACCTCTTGAGGTATAGCCCATTTCTAGGCTCCGCCAGGGCATTTCCTTCAAATTCAACTAGATGGTAAGTGCCCTTCTTTAAGAACTCTTTCACGATGATGGTCCAAACCACATGGGTTTGAACTTTCCTTCCCCCAGGGGATCTTTGTCTTGATCATAGACCAGGAAAATATCACCTTCAAAGAAAATATAAGGACAAACGTACTGATCATACTGACACTTGAATCATTGCTTATAAGCCTCATTGGTCGAGGCCGCATCACGACGCTTCTCATCGAGCTGCTCATGATATAATAGGCATTCCTCAAGTGGTGAAGTGTCTGGCAGTAATTCCACTGCAAACTTTAAAGAAGAGATTTACTCAATAGGAAAAACTACTTCCATCTCGTATACGAGTTGAAAAGGTGAGAAACTGGTGGCTTTACAGACATTCAGTAGGCCTACAACACCGAGTACAACATCAAATGCCAATTTGACTTGACAGAATTGATCGTCCGCTGAAGAATAGTCTTGAGAGACTTATTCATAGCTTTAACCTGATCATTCACTTGTGGGTAGTAGGATGATGAATGTTCTTGCCTCAACCCAAGATTTGATGTTAACTCGGTCGTCATTATTTTTTGGAAGTGACTTCCATGGTCAATGATAATCTCCTTCGGGATGTCGAACCTTGCTATTATCTAGTTAAAAATGAAAAGGCTTGTTGTTTCTCCATAATTGTTAAATGTTGGCATAGCCTCGACCCACTTTGTGAAGTAGTCTACTGCTACGATGATGCAACGATGCCCCCTTGCTGAATCTAGGTGACATGTAGTAAATTCAATCCCCCACTTGGTGAAAGTACCAACAACAATGACATGAAATATAGGAACAGGATGTGACCACATCTTCGAAGAGAAGATCTGACACAGGTGGTACTTCTTAACCACCTCAACACAATCCTTTATTAACATAGGCTAGAAGTAATTGGCACATAGAATATTTTGGGATGTTTCCAACCCAGAAAAATGACCACCACATGCTCCAGTGTGGCAGTCATTCATAATGAGCTCTTCTTCCTTGTGTATAAGGCACTGACGAAGAATTCAATCTACACCTCAACGATACAAAGTGTCATCGAGTATGAGATAGTTTCGTGCCTGATGGAGAATTCGTCGATGATCGTCATGGGAAGAAGAGGTAGGGAACTTTAAAGTATGGTTATAGACTAGAATATCTCCATAACAGGGGTCTGAAGATGCGATTAGAAAAAGATATCCTTTTATAGGCGATTCTTCAGGCGTAACATCACTATATTTGACTAGAAGTTCTGAAATAAGTTCTACAAAGACCAATGACTTTTTGGATTTCACGGAAACAAAATCCAAGTCAAATTCCTGAAGGATTAGAATCCATATACTGATATTTCTGCCAATGACCCATCGTGTCAACATATATTGAAAAGGGTTCACAATGGCAATGAAAGTAGTCTTGCGAAGTAGAATGTAATGATGGAACAGCTGGACAACATGCACTGCTGCCAAATCAAGCTTCTCAACATGGGAATGGTTGAGTTTCGACCCAACTAGGCCTCGAATTAGGTAGTAAATAGCATGCTCCTCGAGAAGATCATCCTCTTGAACCAAGACCATGCTGATGGTCAACTTTGCAGAAACCAAGTACAATAATAAATCTCTATTATAATTGGGAGGATAGAGAAGAGGGGTATATGTAAGCGTGTGTTTATATGCTTCAAAAGAGGGATGAGTGTTTTCATCCCAAAAAAATGGAACTCCCTCTTTCAACAAACACATAAACCCTTTAGTGATCTTGGTGTAACAAAACGTCGAAGAGAGTTTGCTTTCCCCTATAAACTCTGAAGCTAGGGTATTGTGCACGGGGGAGGAAATTGACCAATCACCTCAACCTTGAGAGGATCAACCATGCTCACTATTATGGAAACAATGAAACCTAAAAGATGACATGATGTCACACATAAACTTCACTGGTTAGGATTCAAGCGAATTCGATAGTAGATATATCGTTCGAATATTAATCAGAGGTGTGTGGGATGATCAGATCTCTTGTGAGAGCGTGATGCTAGATCATCAAGATATACCTCGAATATATGTCTAAGGTCGTGGAAATAAAATGACATGGCCCGCTGAAAAAGTGGCTCCAACATTCTTTAGACCAAATGGCATCTTACAGTATGCAAACGTGCCCCAAGGACAAATAAAATTTGTTTTATGCTAGTCTTCGAGTTTGATCTAAATTTGGTTATATCCCAAAAAATCATCCATGAATGAAAATACCTCGCAGCCTATGCATTCATCGACAATATGATCGATGAATGGGGTGAGAAAATTATCTTTCAAACATGCCTTGTTCAAGTCACGAAAGTCCATGCACATGTGAATTGTACCATGTTTCTTGTTAACCAGAATGAGGTTTGACACCCATTCCGTCAACTGTATGGGGTAGATAAAACCGACTTTAAGCAATTTTTCTACTTCGGCCTTAATTGTTGCCTCTTTCCGAGGATTTACCGGATGAATCTTTTGTCGAATCGAATTGGTGTCAATATAAGTCGTTATTTCATGTTTAATGATTCTTTTGTCTATTCTTGGCATTTCCTCGTTAGACCAGGCAAAAACGTCACGAAATTCCTTAAATAACTCCGTATAAATTCAAATATCTTCGGGTGAGCAGTCTGCTCCGACGAAAAAATTCTCCACGACGCCAGGGGTTCTGGAGATATCTATGGGGATCGTTTCAGTGATACTTTCCATATTACCCTTGGTGTAAACTGTGTGTGTAGACAAAGGATTAATAGGACAAGACCTATCTCCATTCACAGTCAAAACAAATTCGCTTGCCTCTATTCTCCTTAACTCCGAGAGGAAGTCAGATCTATGGTGGAGATCATCCTAGGTTCTATCTATACCAGTCAATGCCTCAAGAATATTCTAATTTGAGGGAAAGACCAGGTCTAAAGAATCTGTAGTGGCAAGAGAACCTTGAGCCAAAATAGGCTCGAGAACTGGATCTAACTCCTGTGCGGGAGTCGGATCGGGGTCGACTGAAGCTTGTTGGATAATGTTGTATGAAATTTAGCTGCAGACAAGGGCATGGCCATGCCAAAATTCCTTGTCCCTTCCATCGAGGCCAATGGGGAAAGAGGAGTCCACAAATCGTGAAAGTAAGTCATTCAAAATGACGACATTTGAAAATTTTCATCCCTAGGCTTGTCGGGGGCAACCGATATAATCTTGAAATCGCTAGAAGGTGGCGGGTAATCGAAAGTACCCATCAACGATGGACACAAACCAACCCCTATTTTGGCAATTCTGGGCTGAGTATTATGAATCATTGGTACCATGGGTGCCCCCGATGAAGTGTCAGGATGAGAGAAAGACAACTGGTCAATGGTCACAATCTGACTCTTGTGTGGAAACAACAAGAGCTGAAAGACTATAGAAACCACTGCATGCATTTAATAGGTCAAAATCCTTCCTAACAAAAGGTTGTATTCGAGAGGCACATCGACCATTTAAACTTCGACACACATGGTATTTCCTCCTAACTGCATGGGGAAAGAAGGAATGATTCCATGTGGTCTGAATGAATGACTGTCAAATGATGTAAGCAATGTAGGCGATAGAGACAAAACAGGTTGGCCAATGGCCTTCCAACACACTAATGACATTACGTAAGTCGAGGCACCCTTATCAACCACCATATGAAATATATTTTGAGTAAACAATTTCATGGCGTAAGCCACTACTATATGAAAGACAACGTGGTAAGGAAAACGAGGTTTCAATTCGGTTAGATTGAGAATGATCACTCTCAGGTTATGAGTCTCTGCAGATCCCAAGTTGGATAATAAAGCTTTTCTCTATGAAGGGAAGCTCTACATGACTTCCAAAGTAGACATCGCATAAGGGATTTGTGCCAAATCTTCCACAACTGAGTAGTTCTGGGAAACCCTTGCATTTGGATTATGAGAAGATTTCTTGAACGCACCTTTGGGGATGCTTGTCATTGTTTCTCCCATCGTCTTCTCAATTTGGAGAGGAATTGGTGGGCTTGTGGCTCGTTTTCCCTTTTCGACATATTTTGACATTCTGTAATCTCGAGTCCTAGTCTCTATATGAGAATCACCTTTTAACATGTAAACATTCATGAATGGGTTGTTACTAGTAGACGTGGGGGGTCCCTGATTTCCCTCTTCTATGCTCGAGGATGATGAATATTGAGCCATGTTTTTCCCATATGGAAATGGGTTCATCAACACAACAGGCTATTGATGTGCCAATAGCTTCTGATATTCCACAATTCGAGGGCATAGGTGAGTTGGGTGGTCCTCCATGCAAAGGTTACACAGATACTTTGACTTTCTCTTCTCTATTTTTCCCCCATGAGCATTGCTATTAGACTTTTTTTCCCCTTTACCCTTCTTGTTTCGTTGTTTCTTCTTTCCTTCAATCTGCTGGTTGGCCTTCGGGTTTGTCGAATGTACAATATGTACATCTGATGTTTGGGTAGGGGGAACAATCAAACCAGAGGTCTAGCTGGCTTTATTCTATTGTATCGACAATTGTTGTAATTGATTTGACAACAAATCAGTGGAATTTCCTTGTGATGAGCCCACAACACCATCGACATGGGGTCCATACTTTTGTTTGGCCTTGTCGAGGATGGACTGTGGTGAATCATGAAAAATATCATAGAGCAGGATAGACTGAGAGTAAATCGGTTCAAGTTGTTGTGAACTCATTATCGCCTCCTCTAAAAACACCCCCGAATTTGCTACATCTTTGGATACAACCAGTATCAAAGACTTCAAGAACCCCTCTAGCAAGAAAGCCGGTGGGACCTGTACCTTAATCAGGATCTTCCAACGATGCCATTCTTGGATGTGATCAGAGATATGGTCGGCCTTAGTCTGATCAAAGTTGTACAACAATTCAATGATGACATCGTATCTCAAGAGTAACTGGAAATGGTTTAGGAAGAGCATCGCCAAGTCGTTAAAGTAAGAATACCTTAAGTGGTCGGGCTCAATCTACCATTTCACGAAACCCCCGATAAGAGCACGTTGAAAAAAGCACAATTGGATAGAGTCATATCGTAGTGAGTTTGACTTTCCAGATTGCAGGTTGTCACGTGATCACCTGGGTCTTCACCAAACTTTCCTTCGAATTTTGGAATATCCGAGGGTAACTTAGTCGGCATGGGGGGCCAACGCGGGTCATGAAAAACTGGGTCATTGAGTAACCTTGACAATTCTGGCATATGTAACGTTTCCAGAAATGGTAGTTTAGGTTGAGTACTATGTACAGAAAAAAGGGGGACTAGATTTTGATTGACACCACATTGTCAGGAAAACTTGGACTGCTAGCTAGTGTTCTGGTAGAAACCATGGCCTTTACCAACATATAGAAATTGCGTTTGATGGGATATCATTGGCTGACTCCCATAATTGGACGACATGGCCTGGGTGGGGACTTATCCCTGTGTTGTGTTCCAAGGATTTTGGAAGGGGATGCCCCCAACCGATTCGATAGGCATAGGTATTGAACCTTACCCGAGGCTCCATTAACCATGGAAGGGGTTTCCCCTGATTGAAATCCCTTGTGAGGGAACTAATCCCTGCCAAGGATTCCAAAGCCTCTGAGAGGAGAAAACTCCTGTACTTTCCCCTTGTGTAGGAATAATACCTTGCATAGGGTTTTGTTGCCCAAAACCAGGGTTACCCCCAATCGAGATGACAGTCGAAGACAAAGCGTTGTTCCCAAACGTGATGAACAAAGAGAAATACATGGATCCCACCGGTGTAGTGTAAGACAAAGGTTCTAAAATTCCTGCTCCAAACAAGATGTAGTTATCATTTGACCCGATGGGTTGTTGAAAATCACCACCGAGCAAGGGGGCTGGAGGAGGTATATGAACCCCACCATAAGGGATAGAATTAAATGGATTGAGGTGCCCTTGGTATACCATTTCATGGGAGAACTTGAGCTACCTGCCCCTAGACCCATGGTATGTAAGGTGGAGTAGGTAAGGTATGAGTTTGAATCGAAGCCGAGCATCCCATTTGAGAATGGAGGGCCCGTCGCACTCTATGTAAATTGAGTAGTGGTCGTCGCCAATGATGGTATCAGACCACTTCCCGAGGTAGAGGGAGTCGAGACCACTGTGGTCCAAACTCATGAAGGTGGGTTAGGAGGGAAAATGCCCCCTATGGTAGTATCCAAAACGAGAGTATGAGGACTCCCAGATGAAGTAGCAACATTTTCTTCCATGGCTTCTTATAAGAATAACTGGCGCTTAGAAGGTGTCACTTAAAGAGAGGAAACTTGTACTAATATTGGCGTCGACAAGTCAATAATTAGAGGGTTGGATGGCCCGAGAGCTTCTGCCTCAAGGTCAGAAATATTAGGTTCCTCCAGAGTCGAATAATCTCCTCGCGGAGTAGGCTTAGACACAGTTTCCTACGGCCCGTTCTCTTTGAACGACCCTTCTTGTTCAAGTCTTCGTCGTAACGGTGGTGGAGGTGGCTCTAATGCAACCAGAAGCAGGCCTTGAAGCCTCCATGATCGTCAGATATCTTGATCTTCCACCTTGTGAAAATGTCAAATGACATAGTAAGGCTTAACTAGAGTTTAAAAACCAAGCGCACACTAGAAAAATTCCTATAAGACAAATCAAGAAAACAACTATCTAGTTGGAAGAATAGTTACACTAGCCAACACTAGAGCAACTAACCAGTGCAAGTCCAACTAGAACACGGAAGCACCCTTCAGGTATATTCTATGAAGTGTGACCCAACATTTTCCCTAGGTACCATGGTATACCCTCACAGTCACCCATGTAAGTCCCTAGAATATAGGAAACTAAGTTGCTAGCTCGTAGTCAGTCACTAGGAGGGTACAATTGACAGTCGGGCGGATCGCAATGAGCAGGATAACAAGTCCAAAGCCTATAGAGGGTATCAAAATAAATTGGTATAGAAGACAACAAAGGATCTTGAATGGATTCGAGGTCCACGAATCTTCGTAGGAAAATTTAGTTGGTAGTACTCCCATGACATATTCTCAATATGTGTTCCCCACTACGTTTAGTCCAGTTTTGGAGGGGTTATCTTCGTTGCCTTTCCCCATGCGATCTCGTTTTTATCCCTTGTGTTAGAGGGGGGTCTGAGATAACGTTTATGACACTGGACTTTAACACTCCCTAACTTTGAATCCAATGTTTGTTTTAATGGTCTTGAAGAATTTCCTCTCCAACCTAATTCAAGGTCCTAACCCTAAACTAAATAGTTGACCCTACAAACATAAAAAGTCTATTTAATTTTAGATTTATCATTCTTTATAATGGATTGATTTACTCAAAGGATATGGCGGTGAAACTAGTGATGTTATAAGAGATGAAAAAGAGGAGAAAAAGACGAAACTTGAAAGAAAAATTACTTCTAATCAAAAGAAAAGTTTTACAACTAACTTTTTGTAACCAACTTTTCTTTAACTAACTTTTTCAATATCTTTAAAAAGAAGACCTAAAACATATTTTCACTTGACTACAAGCTACTTTTGTTTCAATAAATCAATAAATAACTTAAAAAACATACTCTTTTTCCTTTTTAGCAAAAAACCAAATCTAACTACTTTACCAAACTAAAATAAAATCTCTCTTTTTTTTTTTTTAAATTGCTTCAAACAGAAAACTGAAATAAATATTTTTTTCTCTTTTTTCAAAGCAAGTGAAAGGCATAAAAAGAACACTAAAAAAATACTGAAAAAGATCTTTGGCCCACTGTGGATTGTAGGGAATCACTAAAGAAACCAAGAAGGCAAATATATAATTCATAAGCTTTCTTAAAACCCTTTCAAAAGTAAAAACAAGAAAATTAAGAAGACAAGTAAACTGAACTCTAACCTAGGCTATGGCTATAAGATAGAGACTATCTACTGATCCAGGAAACCCCGAGAAGTGTAAACCTCAATCAAGAAAGAGGCCAACTCCCTCTTTTTTGAAACTTTTCTTGAAACATAGATGTGGGTTGTTGCATCAACAACCTGCATATGTACGTAGGTTGTTTACTGAGAAGAGTGTGTATGTATGCAGGTTGACTCAAGACAAGGCGCATAGACCTTTGTATATTTCCAAAAAATAAAAGAACATATAGACTCACAGGGTAGAGACAACTGGTATAGCACCTGAAGGTGACCAAGATCCCTTAACAGACTCATACAACTTGACAGAAACTTGAAAGGTAAACAAACCAATGAAACAACCCAAAATCCCCTAAAAAACCCTATAGGCTTCCCCAGTATGGTCGCTAGTTCTGCTAGCAGGAAACTCCCCCTCTTTATCTACACTGGGGTTCAGAATGTAGGCATATCGATTAACGATCTAAAAGTAAATTAATTCTTTATACTACACCAGACATACCAAAAATCATATGAAGAAATCAAGGAAAATAAGATCACGTAACTATATACCTCTAATCCCACGCCTGGTGATGACCTCCTCACTCTTGTAAGTTCCACTGACTGCATGCCTCCTCCAGGGATGACCTGCATCCAAAGATTGAAAAACATAAAACTAAAAGCATGCTATTTTATTTATAAGTTAGGGTTAGATGTTAGAATGTCAAGCATAAACCAATAAAAGTATTCAAGACACCATCATTTAAGACAAAAAAATGTAATTCTTTTATTAATAACACATAGATTATGCCTTTACAATCTAAGTTGGCCATTGTTCTGCAAACCTGGTCTGGGCTCCTCTTCACCAAGATCCAAGTGCACTTTGTATGAAATTCTCCTCTCAAATGTTTGATCTCTTCTTGGGAAGTGAATGGGTTCTGATGGAGGAAGAAGGGGCTAATGAGGGAATGCTGAGGCAATTCTCACAAAAGGGAGCAATATCTTGGGCAAGGAGGGGAAGTGAAATCGGGAAGAGTTTCATTGTTCTTATGCTTAGATGTGAAATGAGACCCCAACATCTCCTTTTATATGACAAAAGGATGGTTATTTGGTTGGGTGACGGGCTATAACAGGTGGATTAGTTGGGAAACTACCAATAACCCGTAATCTCAATGAATTCCTTGCAAATTATTATGTTTTTCAACTTTTTCAAGTATGCGCGGGCTGTAATAGTGAATCATGAGTATGTACGCAAGAATTAATGGTGAAAGGAACATACATTTTCTAAAAATTGGTTTTTTAAGAAGAGTAACTCAGTAGTGCTTTGGCAAAAAATGCAAGTAAGAGGGCCAAGGCCATGTATGCATGTGTAGAGAAATTTAGGGTTATAATAGGAGCTACCGTCAAGGACCCAGTCAATGGGTTATACTTGAAGAAGTTATACCATTGAGCATAACCATTTTACCTTAGGGTTTCCTTTCTTTCCTAGTTGTTTTTAGTCTTTTTTGGATATATCTCTCTCATTATATGAACTTGACCACGTGTCCTTGTTTTCGACAAATGAATCCTTTGTAAACATATCACATCAAGTATGTGGATAGAGATAGCCATTGGAACAAGAATATTTCCTCATTGGTCTAGGCCATTTACAGCCCCAACCATGTGTTGCTCCATTCTAGTTGCATATGCCTTGACCCTACCCCTAATAACGAAGATGAGTATGCAACCATCATTGGTCTCCTATTCAAATCAATTCACCTTTATATTTGTCACCCCAACGTCCTTTTAGATTCCCATCTCATCGTCCACTAGCGTAACAACGTGTACTATGTCCTTGATCCATGTCTTTTTTGTAAGTACCTGCAAGTCAAAATTCTGCTATGAAATTTTGAGTCAATCACATTTATTCATATATCTAGGAACCTCAACTAGATGCCATACAACATGGATAATCAAGTACTAGATTGGCATTTATCGCATCAACTTACATGTTTCATTCATCCATCATTAGATCAAATAAGGACACATATCATATCATACAAAACACATATCAAATACATACACACATATCCCAACAAGTCTACTCATACATGTAGATCGCTCATGTGTTTTATACAAAAACAAGTACATATACAACATGTCTTAGCTCCATGACTAGGAAATCTCATCACATTTATACAAAAGGGGAGTTCAAATGACTCCTACATAGTAAAAAATCAGGCCCAACCTATATACAGTCCTCCTACCAACTAGGGTGAACTTGGTTGCGGTACATCATCACCAACTAGTGGATCTCCCCCAGGAGGAATATCCATAGTAGGGATTTTCCCCATCATAGACGCACCCACAAATGATTCATGTTGAATCAATGACTTCCAACATTGATCCCCACTAATGCACAACTCCAGGACAACCTCGTCCTAGATCCAAACACACAAGTCCTCAGGAACTCTGTCCAAAACACCCTTGAGGTGCTTCCTCAACTCCTGCATATCAAAATCATGTGCTCTAGGCTCAACTCTTTCATGACCCTCTACTGGGCCTGCCCCCAGATCATCATACCGAAAACACCTCCTAGCTCACCCCTCCTTTTCCTACTCGGTTTCCAACCCCTGCACAACATCCACCTCACGACCACTAGGTCCCACATACACATAACAAAAAAAACAAATAGGTATCATTACTAGAAATATACATATATATAAACTCAATGACAAATTACAAATACAAAAGTATCATACACTCACCTATGTCATCCCATTCCTCCCCAGGTGGCAGGCACATGTCTAGATGGTGTAAGAAATCAATACCATAATATGGCAACTCATAGAATACCTGAAGGGTCTGCCACCAGACCCAATCGAATGTATGGGTAAAGTACTTTCGCATGAAACCCCCCCTAAAGGGGCAACAACTCAACCCACCTCATTAGTCTCAGATCCTTCATCGCCGACAGATCCAAAATATCCCGAGGGCATATAAATACCACCCTCTCAAACATAAATGAACACAATACCGATCCAAACAAAAAATCATCATCTCTAGCTACTACACATTGGTCTAGCTGTGCCACCATGTAGGCACACATCAACTAGGCTCACGCAAAAATCCAACCATTCCTGACATGCTTTGCAACAACCATGTGCACACCACAAATGCATTGTGTCCCTAGTGACCCATAAATCTAGACCATCATAGCACATAACACCTATACCTCTAGAGAATCAATGGATTTGGTATTGTTAGAGCCACCACTCATCACTGTCATCCCCGAGAAGTACCCTTCATCCAATGCTTCCATCGTCACCCTAGCTAGTATCCGTGGTTATACTACCAAAACAACCCCCTAGAACAAGATCCCAGTAATAAAGTAGATGTCAATATCTATGGTAATACGTAGATCTCTCCCACACATAGAGAAACACTTTTGATCTAGCTTCCACATCCGCACTATGAAATGTAACAATGACTCCTAAGTCTGGATCAGTGAACAATAAAAAATGTGCAACAAAATGACCTAGGTCAAATGTCATCAGATCCATCCATCTGCCCCCACCTCCCTCCTAAGAGACTCCTAGTCTCTCTCCCTCCACTGTACTTGCATCCTCTCTCTCTAACAGGTAACATGCATCCACGAAAACATGCACTATGTTAGCTTATCATTATGAAAAACTCCAATCAAGCAACACAAACTCACTGTTTCAGTTGCGCGACTGTTTCGATTAGAGTCACACACATATGTGCGACTGTTCCCATTATAGTCACACACATCTGTGTGATTGTTCCCATAACAGTCGCACACATCGACACAAATGTTTACCTTGCCTATGTGCATGGAATTATGATTGAAAACCATGCACATTGACAAAATTTTTATTCTTACAGTCGAGCACATTGTCGTGGTTTTTACTCAAATAGTCACGCCCATGCTCAACACTTCTCCACGTGGCTAGAAATACAAACTTCGCATGCATATGTGTGATTTCCATTAATACAATTGCCCACTGCATGTGGCTCTATCAATTAAACCCATGCATGTATGCACGAGGATCATCGAATCTTCCATGTGGACCCACTACCCCACCCAAACAAATGGTCATATGACCCTCCATATGTCCCCCTACCCTCCCAAAAACATTCCTACACTATGCAGGAGGATTTAATGGATTACCTAGATCTCTCACCACTCAAATCCGAACTCATTTTCTCTCCTATGACTCATAAAATTCCATGCATACAACTCTCATACCTCCACAACAACAAGTACAAATGAGGTGGTTATGTGGGCCCCATCCCCTTATATATTCCCTTTTGCCAAACTTCCTCACGTCCATTCTGGCGCATTCGAGCTTTGTTTCTCACACTATTTTCACCTATGGGATCCATATTCCCTCACCTTCACAATGGTACCCTCATATACTCATTTCATTCTGGAGCCTTGTGGACCCCTTTTGGCACCCTGGGCAAAAATACACATCACTTGCCCACATTTAAAGAATCTGTTATATATGTTTTATTTTCATATATGTTTCACATCAGGTATTTGGTTTGAATATGGAGGTCCTCACCGGTGGCCCCCCTCATGTTGTCAGTCATGGACTCCCTTGAGTTCTCCAAGTATATATTCCAAACTGGCATAAAATTCAACCCTTTGCCCATAGTTTCATTCTCCAATCATACCCCTTGACATTTATCCTTAGGATCCCCACACTCGGCTCTATGGTACCATCACCTTCATTTCATTAAGGTACCATCATCTGGTATCTCTCTCACCTCCATGAGTTGTCCCACATATATTCCCCCCTTGGCATATTGACACTCATGTTGTTCTATCCATTAGGCTCCTGAGTCTTGGTAGTGTTACACCCCAGATAAAAAACCTCATACTTCTTCCTCATCATCATGCTAACCACCCACATTATGTTTTTTGGTTACATTAAATGCACCTCTACATTATCATTAACCCTCCAAATCATCCAACATCAATTTCCCATTTGCAGGTTCACCTTTCATTCATCTACCTAGTACAAAAAACCACCCATGGGTCCCCCACCCTTCATCAGTTACATCCCAAATACCTGTGCCCTCACCGACCAAGCCATACTCCATTGGGGCACCCATTTCCATACCTATACTTTCAACCCAATTATTTATTCATTTGGTAATTGTATAAAGAATCTTTCAATTCCAACAAGTACAATAAATTTTGGTCATCGTAGCCGATGACATTTTTTTCCTTGGCACACAACAACCCATGTTTCACTTGGTTGGGAAATCTCACTTTTATCTCCACCTCTACAAGATATTTGTACCCTGGAAAAAAATCTGGCTATTACAGACACCCATGTCCCACTAGACTCTATTTTGACCTATATTACATCTCCTTGTAGTATCACCCATTCAACACAATTTTACCTCATATTTGGCCGTCCCCCTGACACCCAATAGTGTTTTATGGTCGTTTCCACCCATCAACAACCCCATGCAAGGGAATTTCTTAAAATTCCTATATTCTAGACATCGCTCATGATTATCAGCCCATTCACCTTCACCAATATAGTTTTTGACACCATTTTGATCAACCAGATATCCATAAGCCCTTCTCTTCTTATCATTGCATCACCTTTCATGTCAAGATCAAAAAATTCCTAGAAAGGTGACAATATATTGTCTCTCATTCCATTAACAATGAGTAGCCTTAGAAGGCATAGAGAGAGTCTTCATTTCTCTAATGTCATTGATCCCCATGACATTTGACTCCAACACAGTTTCATGTTACAGTGGATCTTACTTTCTGACCATTGCAATTTTCAGTAGAATTTGAAGACCTATGACTGTGTTAGGCAATCAATGCCTTTGATTCATTCACCACTCGATTCAGATCCAATTCTATCATCATAATCACTATCTGTTGTTTTTAACGCCCCCGAGGGCGCTACAGATATCTACTTCATCAACAGGTTCAATTACTGTTATCCCTTTATGGTTTCATGATATGAGCATGGGGCATGCCCGCCTCGTTTGTACAATTTTTTTTTTTTCTAGCATAATTTGATACTTTGTATCGATCTTGTGTCCCCTCTCCCTCTAATGGATTTCTCTCACATCTCCTCACGTTCAAGTTTTCTCACTTTCGACACAATGTCATCATCACCAAAATAAATGATGATCTATTTTGTCTATACATATGCTCCTAAACGCACACATCACAGGGCATCTGCTATCACTAGAAAATGGCTCACCACAAATACAAACAATGGATGAAGAAATAATTAACACAAACACATCACACTACCAATACTTATGGAAATATTACACTCAGTTTGGCAAGACAATCATAATACTATATAAAAGTTGTTCTAGAAATCCTCGCACATCCAACAAAATCAGCGCATCCACATCCGCATGGGATAACACTGTAGTTGAAAGACCCACGTGGATGCATAAATGGCACATTGATGAGTTTGGTCGAGCCTCAACCACTTTTGGGATGGAGTGGATCTCCCCCAAATTTCTCCTTGGGATCACTAAAAAGGATGGGAGGTACCTCCAAGGGCCTCCCATTCACATTCAAAACTAGTTGGGAAAAAGATTTCCATCCTCTTATAAATAACGGGCCATTGTATAAAAAATAGAAGAAGTATTTGAGTATTTTTATGTTGCTCATTTTTAGCTTTGGGAACCCATCTTCCTCTTAGAAATATTTTGGCATCCATAGCATGTGTTAGGACTCTCTCCCCTTGAGTATTTCGACACTCTTTTCTTCACCATTTTCCTTTGTTAGCCATTGATAGTAGAAAGAAGAATTTGTACTTGGGGACTCAAGAACCTTTCCAAGGAAGAATAGGGGACTCATAATTTCCCATATTTCTCCAAGGAGAATCAATTTGAATATCAATTTACTTGGTATCTATCTCTTGTGTTTTCTTTGTTCGTTCATTTTAAGTTATTGCTTGCTTAGTTTAGATTTATTTCATTGTTGTTTATTTCTTGTTTATTTATGTTGGTTGAGCCATTAACCAACTAAATCTCTGCTGTGTTTTCTAGATAGCCTAACTAGATAGTTAAGGGGCCTCCTTTTGATCACCCTTGTGAGAAACGGAACCCAACAACTGTCTTCCTTGGTGCATAGACGTTTCTTGAAAATTT
The DNA here is from genome assembly GCA_009831015.1 of Picea engelmannii. Lineage (NCBI taxonomy): Eukaryota > Viridiplantae > Streptophyta > Pinopsida > Pinales > Pinaceae > Picea > Picea engelmannii. The sequence goes on from ML815086.1 coordinate 208,852, forward strand.
TCTTTTTGTTTCTTCTACCCTTTTGGATATTGTTTTTATTTTAGAGTCATCTTCTTCATTACTTTCCTTATTATTATAGGGACATTTATTAGAAAAATGACCAACACAATCACAATAAAAAAAATTCAATGGAAGCATACATTTGTATTTGTCAATTCCTCTTTTTCAGATTTCTTGCAAAGTATTCCACCTATTCATTTTCCTTTGAATTATCGTTGCAGCTATAGTCTGACTTTTGCTCTCTTTTTTTTTATCTTTCTTCTTTGTCTTCTTGGATTCCTTGAATGTTTATTCCTTCATGATTTTATTTCCTTTCTCTATCCTCATCTCATAAGTTGTAAGTATCCCATGCAACTCATCCATGCTCATTGTAGCTAGGTCCACTCTTTCTTCTAGAGATGAAAATTTTGAATCAAATCTCATTGGTAGATATCTTAATGCGTTTTTAACAATGACTTGTTCCTTTATCTTGTCTCCCAAACATTTGATACTTTCTACTATTTCATCGACTTATAGAAACTAAGCTACTATGTTTTCATCTTCATTCATCTTCAATTGTTCGAACTTGGCTCTATAAATCTGAAATTTATCTTCCTTAACTTTCCCATATCCTTCATAGATAGTCTTCAGTTTGTCACACATTTATTTTGTAGAATCACAGTGCATAACATTGGTATGTATTGATAGAGTCAAACCATTATCGATAGAATTTCTAGTCCTTGAATCATTTTCTTCAAGTTTATTTCCATCTCTACCTATCAGGGGAGTGGATGGTTCTTTGTATCCATCTACTGCTGATCTTCAAACATTGAATCCTTGTGCTTGTATATACATCTTCATTCTCCTGCTCCAAAAGGAATATTTCTCTCCATCAAAATGTGGTATCCCAACCTTAGATTAATCCATGATCTCCTTTCAGTGATTAGACTACTTCTTGAAGGACATGATTTGATACCAATTGTTGTATTACCGAGAGGGGGGGAGGTGAATAAGTAATGAGAAATTATAATACTTTTAACCACATTATATTATTCAACAATATTTGTCAGTTTATTATTATTGTCCAATATATCATCAATAGTATAATCATAAACAACATCACATCACAATAGATACAAAATACACCAAAATTTACGTGGAAACCCAAATGGGAGAAAACCACAGAATGATTTTCTTATATATCAAAAGAATACATTCATTGGAAGCTCCAACTTCTTGATTCTCCAACTACAATTGGAAGGAGGCTCCAACACCCTATTCTCAGGCTCCAACCTGAAGGAATCTACAAATCCCTGAATTTTATGGATCCAACCAGAAGGAAGCTACAAACCCCTGAATTTTCCAGCTCCATGTTGGAGTTACTTCACACACACCTAGGATTTATTTTTCCTAAGGTTATTCCTTGTTTATTAGTCATAATTTGTCATTATCCAGTCTCCTATATTTTAGGGGAGAATATTCCACCTGGAGAATATTTTTTTTCAGTTGACACTT
>ML815087.1:21353-33398 GCA_009831015.1 Picea engelmannii
GGCCGACTTCTTATTCTGCACTTTGTAATTGTCCGATGACCAATCCGCAAAAGGGGATTTGGTCCTTATACAATTACCGACATGATTAATCCACAATGGGTAATAATCCAATAACAATAATAATAATAATGACATGATTAATCCGCAATGGGGATTTAATCCAATAATAAAATAATAATAAGAATGCTCTTCGCAGTTACATTATTTCAACAAACATAACCTTAATTTTCCAACCCTTTAGGTTACCGTGGACTCCTCCCCTGGGGTAGACCTTTCCTATCCCTAAAAAGCGATGATTTCCTATTGAGGTGATAGTGATAGGATACCCTTTTTGTTACGCCAATATCCCTTACTTGCATTGGGCTTAGGGAAAGTACAAAGTGTGCAATAATAGGCCCCACCTCCTTATAAAAAAGTAATGTGACTAGCTACAACAGAACTAAATGAATTAAGAACTCATTATTTTTCACAAAGAAATATAAATATGGATCAAACTTGATCTCCTTAGATTATTGAACAAGTCTTCGACAATTCAAAAAATGCATTTATCAAAAGTTTGCCTAGGTATCAAAGAAGTGTTGGCCCCATTTTATACATTAACTTCTCTTTGGTAATTAATTAATGAAGTAACAAACATAACAAAAGTATTTAAATTAACTAACTTGAGAATCAAATATTCTCAAGTGCCTATATCGATTTACTAACTTTATCCTATATACTAATAGAACACATGTTTGATCACCAATAATATAGGTCGACATATTAGATTGGGGTACCTAACCAACACTGCCAATAATTTTTTAGAAGAAGGAGGTGAATGCTTGATATGTAGCAATGTTTGGAGGCTTTTGTAGTAACCTCCAACAAGAGAATGCCACATTGATTCATGGTACTCAAGCTTGATCTCATAATCTCCTTTATCCATTTCCCATCTCTTGCTCTCTTGACAACTTATGAAAGTTGTAGTAGTCCATAACCTATTATGTAGAAATTAATTATCAGATCTATAGAAACTCTTCCAACCAAACATCCCTAATCATCCCTGTGTAACCCTCCAATCTCTTTATGCGTCCTCTAGATCAAAGGATTACGAGTGAGAGTGTTTTTCATGGATATTGCTCAACTAAAAAGAGGATGACCATGTTCTCCCATCATGTAATAACCCAACTTGAGTTCTATATTATCCCATAGTGTTGAGTGAATGACAAAAAATAAGGGGAAAATGAAACCTCAACCCATACCACTATGTCCAAAAACAATTCTAATGTATATATGAATTGTTTAGGGCTACATTAAAACCGGGCTATAAAAGGGGCTCCCTTTTCCTTAGGTTAGTAGATAGGGAATCCCACCTTTGTTGGTAACCAAGCATATCATATAAACCTTATTGATAAATTATTCTCTCACATTCAATGCATGTATCCCTCTAAGTATGGTATATGTGGGTATAAACATAAGGATTTTTCAAAAGATCTCAAATCTCCTTTATTAACACAAGAGGAACATCATATTCACCCCTCACCCATAAATTGGATAATCTCTCTACATCTTTCAAGTTTCCCATGCTTTATTCCACTAAACTTGGTGTGTTAAGAAGGAAGTAAAATATTTTAATTAAATTTCCCCCACAAAGGGGTTAGGATTCCATTTCCATCAATCAAGTACTCATGTTGATGTAGTTTACATAATAAATTATTTTCCTCTTTACCACAGACAAAGTACAATTGTAGAATTGATAAGTTGTGAGAACATTACAAGACTTACCTACAACCAAGGAACAAATATGGAAGGTGATGTGATACCCAATAGAGGGAAGCTACCCTAGAGCAGGTTGGTAACCCCAACGCAGGCTGGTACACTACTCCAGCACAGGTTGGTAACCCCAACACAGGCTGGTACGCTACTCTAGCGCAAGTTGGTAACTCCAACACAGGCTGGTATGCTACCCCAACGCAGGTTGGTACTCCAACACAAGCTGGTATATTACTCTAGTATGAAAGGTTGGTGAAAGTGCAAAACTTCTTATGATATATAGATCTGTTAGTGACAAGAAGACAATGACCAAGTATGCAGAAGCGCAGAAGAAGTGATGATGACCGTGACAAGAAGAATACCTTCCTTGCTAAGAGGGAGTGTTGAAGATTGAGTAGCTTCAGAAGATATCCTTATTTTATTGGACCAAGACAAACCCTAAAGAATATTATTATATTATATTTAATTAGGCCCTATTGTACCTTTGTAAAAGTAGGACCTATTATGCCTTGACATGTAAAACAACAAATAAAAGGTAAAGTAACAGGTCGTCCCAGACCTAATTTTAGGCTGGCCAAACCACTATTTATAAGGGAGGTCAATGCCTCATTTGCACACTCATACACTAGCTATGCAGCTGAGAAGAGGAAGTGTGCAAGTCTCAGAGGGAGATGCTACTGCAACTAGGAGGTGACATTGTGGAAGTTCTTGGTTTATCTATTGGGTATCTCTTGGTTAAGTGGTGTGTTACTCTTCCCTAGTCAAGGGTTAGAAGAGGATATTCTGCTTTGTTAGTTCTCTCTTGGAGAGAGACATTGTTCTTGGTTTGTGAATCTATATTGAGGAAGTTTGTTGGGTTTTTCCCCTTAGGGGGTTTTCCCAGGATAAATCTTGTGTATGATGTGAATATTATACTTTCAGTGATCCTTTATATGCAGTCATTATGCTAATGGTTTATAAGTAAATCAAATTCACTGCTTAAGATGTAAAAACTCAACAAGGAGTGGAAAACAGCGGTAAGCAACGATGAATCCTAAAAATTCAAGGTGCTCCAACTTGCAATCTGAAGGTAGCCGGAGATGCGCTAGGGTAAGGCGCACTAGGAAAACCAAAAATTAGGCTCAATGTTTCACAGAAACTTCATTGGTCCAGAGGAACTGCAACTGGTGTTGCAACTAACACTGCCACTGGTGTTGCAACTAGCACTGCAACTAGCACTTCCTCATCTCCCTCTGGCTCTTCAATTTCTTCTTCAATGAATCATACTATGACAAGGCGACCTCCTTTCTCCAAAAATCAACTTCAAATCAGCCTTTAAATGTCAGATGCCTTGACCTAGGGTTTTATGAGAAAACTCTAATTCTTAAATTCAGAAAATTGCATATATGATCCGGGGAAAAGATGTGCCTTACTTAGGAGACCTTCATGGTGGGTTCAGTAAGTTCTCAACGAGCTTGACAATGGGGGAAACTGAGGATCTCCCTTCCAGTGGTTAGACTGCTACGAAGGAAACCAACTATGATCCCATGTTAAAATTTTGGTATGCTTGTTTAACCATAGACAATGTCACATCATTGTCACCCAGCCATAGGCATTCACATATGCCACCCCCGAGCACAATAACCTTTTCTTATATAGAATGATTCTGGATAACAAATTAACATGGTCCCCATGATAACATGGTCCCCATGATAACATGGTCCCAACAAATTAACATGGTCCCATCAAAATCCTCGTGATAACAAAATCATATGGTCATAAAAATATGATCCAACCCTCTCTGCAATACATTCTCTAACATCCAAGCCTCATAGTGCATTCTCTAATTTCCATGCCTATCTACATTCGGTCACTTGAAGATTTCAAAGCATGTAAGAATTGTAAAATGAGTAAACATGCCTAATATAATATTAATGTGTGTGTGTGTGTGTGTATTTCCCAAAACTATTGTGCAACTCATTCGCACAGCCTGAGCAACTGGACACCCATTGCTTGAAGAAGAGACTGGCCCACTAGGGAGAGAACCCACTTACTACCAGGGCAACCCCAAACCTGGTGAAGAGACACAAACAATTTGTGAAGAGATAAGAAACAAGAGTTCTTGACCACAAGGGACCACAATCTCACAATATTAGCACAACAAGGGACCCAAATACTACCCAAATAGTGAGACCACAATCATTTATCGTTGTTGATTTTGATATGAAGATGGAGAGAGAAGAGGTGGTATTGTTGTGTTTTTGTGTAATAAAGAGATCATTTAATGCTTAGTCACTTGCATCTCTGCATGTTTCCTACCAAACTCCTTTGATTCCTTAGCCATGGTTTCCTTGCATCATTTTCATCAAGGTTTCCATGAAATTCCAAACCACCTTTCTTCATCCTACTTTTCATGTGATTTATGTTATTGGATTTGTTTGTTTAACTTGTCCTAGTTGTTGTTGAGTCTTTACTCCGGCTAATTCCTTAAGCTATAGGCCTATTTGGTCATGATGTCATTGTTTTCTTAGCCCTAAGTTTGTTTGGTGTCGATTCATTCCATTGGAAAACCATCACTTATGCATTTATATAGACTAAGGGCTTGGAATCGAGACCTACGTGTAATCTCCTTGTATGGTATCAAATTTTACTTCAAAACATGGCATATTGCACTTCATGCAAGTATATATGCATTTTATTTATTTATTTGAGGTCATCGATGCAAGAAAGTGTTTCCTTGGCTACACATTTCGCCCTCATTATTCTATCTTTGTTTTGGTTGGGTGCTACTTTGAGCATATCTTATATGCATAGAATTTATACTAGATTTTATTTTGCAGGTTGATTTATGTGTTTAGGTCGGTTTTTGGTTCATTCAAGATTTTTGTTTTATTAATATTAATTTACTTAATATTGTGCTCGAATATGATTTGTGTTAGTTTTCTCTTATTCCAGATTTTATCTAATTAAAATATCGATGTTTATTTTGTAGGTTGAATGCCAAAAATCCACTAATGTAGGGTTGGTAATGTAATATAACCTTCATATGTTTTATGATCAATGTTGGTAATGTAATATAACCTTCATATGTTTTATGATCAATGTTTATTATTGTTCTAATCCATCTTAACTATTGGTTGTTTGTAGACGTAGTTTTCCACCCTGCCTTGTCATGGTGATTATTATGAGTTTTTTTTATGATCTTGAACCCCTCACATATTAAAAAAAAAACATTAAAGTCTGGACACAAGAATTGGCAAATTTGATGTCAGATATTTCTGAAGAAAGCAACAAAAGACGAATGGTTGATTTCAAGGATCAATCGATTCAATGTATGAAATTTTCAAATTTGATGAACTCAATTGCTTGAGCACGTGCAATATCTTAATTTCATTGAATTACACATGATACATTTAATTAAAATATTGATCTGACTTCCTTGTTGGTCGCAAATGTTAATAGCACTAGGGATTTGCCTATTTATTTAAACATGGACGATTAACCTTGTCTCGTTGAAGGGATTACAAATTCATGATAATTACTTATCCCTCAAATTATTTTGATTTTATATAAAATTAATTTTTTTTATGTTTATTTTATAAGTTTAATCATAATATATGATTACACTAACAGGGAATAACTTGTTTTATGAACAGTTGCATGAGAACGCATTTAGTCTCTTTTCACCAACAATTAGAACTAGCTATACAGACAAAAAAAAAAAAAAAAAAACAATTTGAAAAAATAGTTGATTAATCGAACGGTGTGCCTTTTTGGTCAAGTATTCAACCAAAAGGTGGTTTCTTCTATGGCAGGGCGGTATTTGAAGACATTGCAAGATACCTACCATACAAATTTGATACACTACCCTTTTTATGAGTGACCTTCACTAATTCTTAAAAGCGAGTGGGATGCACTAGTGGAGGATTCTAAGGAGAAAAAGAAGAAAAAAGAGGGAATGAAGATATGAGTTGGAAAGCTAGAAAGTTAATTATAACATAATATACATTGAACGTATAATTATCCATTTTTCCTGATCAACTAACTAAATAACATTAACATGTGCTTCAAACTTCTAGTAAGCTTAAAGACACTATGACGACCATGAAGGCTAGATTGGATAAGGTTGGACAACACAAACTTGGCCTTGTAAGCTATGTTAAAGTAAAAGGGAGATATGTAAGTACTATAATTTAAAATCTTTTGTCACTAAATTGTTTCACTATTATTTAAATCTAAGTCAAAATTAATTGCATAATGTTATGATATGTAGTCAATGGAGAATAGAGAATTACTTGGTGTATATGATCTAAAAATCACCTTGAAAGGGGGATATAAAACCTTGGTTGAATTAAACAAAGGTGAGCACAAAATACTCCTACTATGAATGTGGAGGTAAATAAGTGAAATGTATTTTGAATGGTTAATTATAAATGAGTTTAAGATTTATGGATTATAAAACAATTATAAATGTTATTGCAGAGACATGAAGACGTTGTTATGGATGATATGTTCGCTACTGACACATTTGGTGGTGATCAACCAGAGGTTGACAATACTACCATATTTACTACACTAAGTATTAACCACAATAATTATGTGTAATGAAATGTACTAAATTGGGTGTTTTATCGATAATAAATTATATTTGTAATGTTCATATAATATGAATTAAGTGACTTATAAATGGTTTGCTTGTGTTAAGAATGTTGGTGATCCTACTTAGTTGAGTGCATAGAAGCATCTTTTACATTCTCAACAACAATGTCCATCAATAAAAGAAGAGCATCACGAAGAAGATGATAACATCAAAATTATGGACATGATGAAACAAAAAAACCCAAGAGGAAATAATGTGGTGGACATAGATGTGTTGTATTATTGAAATGCATCAATATATAATTACTACATTTGATGATCTTTTATGTTACTTTTGATTGGTATATATGATATTTTTATTTTTATTTCGTCTACTTTCCATTATGATGTGTACATGCATAGTGTTATAATTAAATTGGGTATTGGGGAAATGAGAGGGATTGGGTGGGTGGCCAAAGGGGCCATATGAGCTTCCACCTTCTCATGCTTGGCCTCAATAGTGTTAAAATTTTGGTATGTTTGTTTAACCATATACAATGTCACATCATTGTCACCCAACCATAGGCATTCACATATTCCACCCCCGAGCACAATAACATTTTCTTGGATAGAATGATTTTGGCAAGTCCACACTATAACCAATAGATAAACCCTAACCAAAAACACCATTGTTGCAGCAACAACACAATACCAAGAGAGCATACCTCTACTAATAGAAGCCTACATTTACCAAGAGAAGCACACAAGAGAGATACCAGAAAAACTGAGATTACACCACGAAAACTTATGCATGTTGCAGATAACAGTATAAAGATGTACAAATCCTGATTTGTGTCCAGAGGATTCTCCTAGCAAGAGGGAGAAGACTATGATGAAACACTTGCTCCAATTATCTGAAGAAGTATATATAGAACAACCATGATCCATTAAAAGAATCTGATGCAGTATGAGATTCATGGGGAGCAAATGAATCTGTCATCGTGATGGAGTAGAGGAGCTACTCTCAGAGTTCAACAGCTAAACTGAGAATGGAGTAGTCATTCTCAGTTTTGAAAAAAGCAATTGCAGGTGCAGAGTCCCAATTCCAGAAGGAACAGTTGCAGAGAGAGTAGAGGGCATACTCTCAAGTAGTGAGACAGATAGTGATTTACAGAAAGCACATAGAGGTAGCACATGTTTGTGCAGATTGAGTTGCAGCTGAGAATGTGTACCTGTTTGGTACAATGTGATGTGGAAATTTAGTTTGTTGATATATTTGAAAAACACAAGGACATATATATGTTTTGCGGTGAACACATTGTGTCAGTACATGATTGAGCCTAGACATGTTCACCTGATTATGACAAAACATGTGATGAGGTACCTAAAGGGTACAATCTATTATGGACTCATATATATCTCGGATTGTGAGATAAAATTGCAGGGCTACACAAATTTTGATTGGGTAGGCCGTGTCACAGACCGGAAAAGTACATCTGAATGTTGTTTTAGTATGAGATCAGTTGTGATCTCGTGACTCAGTATGAAGTAGACCTGTATGGCACTCAGAGGCAGAGTATGTGGCAGCATAGTCAACTTGTGGCGAAGTAGTGTGGCTTCGGAAGTTGTTTGCAAAATTTCTTGATCTCGAGTTGGAGGAAACCTGTATATTTTATGACAACCAGTGCTGCATAAAGTAGTCAGTAAAACCTAATGTGTCATGAAAAGTCCAAGCATATCAAGATCAACTACCATTATATCCGAGAGATGATTCAGAAGGGAGCAGTAAATCTCCAGTGTGTTCCTACCAACAAGCAAGTAGTCGACGTGTTGACTAAGCCTCTATCGACAGTGAAGTTTGAATACTTCAGAGACAAGATTGGTGTGGTCCAGAAGGATTTTTCTTCATGAGAGAAAGAGATGTGTTTAGATGTGTTCCCCAATAGTGGGAAGTGATGTGTTCATATGTGTTCCCCAATAGAGGGAAGTGATGTGATCCCCAATAGAGGGAAGTGATGAGATCCCCAGTAGAGGAAGCTACCCTAGCGCAGGTTGGTAACCCCAACGCAGGCTGGTACGCTACCCTAGCATAGGTTGGTAACCCCAACGCAGGTTGATACACTACTCTAGCGCAAGTTGGTAACTCCAACACATGCTAGTATGCTACCCCAGCACAGGTTGGTACTCCAACACAAGCTGGTATATTACTCCAATACGAAAGGCTAGTGAAAGTGAAAAACTTTTTTGATATATAGATCCATTATTGACAACAAGACAATGACCAAGTATGCAAAAGCGTAGAAGCAGTGATGATGACCGTGACAAGAAGAATACCTTCCTTGCTAAGAGGGATTGTTGAACATTGAGTAGCTTCAAAAGATATCCTTATTTTATTTGACCAAGACAGACCCTAAAGAATATTATTATATTATATTTAAATAGGCCCTATTGTGCCTTGACATGTAAAACAACAAATAAAAGGGTAAAGTAACAGGTCGGCCCAGACCTAATTTTAGGATGGCCAAACCACTATTTATAAGGGAGGTCAGCACCTCATTTGCACACACATACACTAGCTCTGCAGCTGAGAAGAGGAAGTGTGCAAGTCTCAAAGGGAGATGCTACTGCAGCTAGGAGGTGACATTGTGAAAGTTCTTGGTTTATCTCTTGGGTATCTCTTGGTTAAGTGGTGTGCTACTCTTCCTTAGTCAAGGGTTAGAGGAGGATCTTCTGCTTTGTTATTTCTCTCTTGGAGAGAGACATTGTTCTTGGTTGGTTAATCTATATTGAGGAAGTTTTTTGGGTTTTTCCCCTTAGGGGGTTTTCCCAGGATAAACCTTGTGTATGATGTGAATATTATTCTTTCAGTGATCCTTTATATGTAGTCATTATGCTAATGGTTTATAAGTAAATCAAATTAACTGCTTAAGATGTAAAAACTCAACAAGGAGCGGCAAACAACAGCAAGCAACGACGAATCCTGAAAATTCAAGGTGCTCCAACTTGCAATATGAAGGTAGACGGAGATGCGCTAGGGTAAGGTGCACTACGACAACCAAAAATTAGGCCCAACGTTTCACATAAACTTCATTGGTCCAAAGGAACTGCAACTGGTACTGCAACTGACACTTCAATTAGTGTTGCAACTAGCACTGCAACTGGCATTGCCTCATCTCCCTCTGGCTCTTCAATTTCTTCTTCAATGGATCTTGCTATGCCAAGGCAACCTCCTTACTCCAAAAATCAACTTCAACTCAGCCTTTAAATGTCAAACGCCTTGACCTAGGGTTTTTATGAGAAAACCCTAATTCTTAACTTCAGAAAATTACATATATGATCCGGGGAAAAGATGTGCCCTACTTAGGAGACCTTCATGGTGGGTTCAGTAAGTTCTCAACGAGCTTGACAATGGGGGAAACTAAGGATCTTCCTTCCAGCAGTTAGACTACTACAAAGGAAACTAGCTCTGATCCCATGTTAAAATTTTGGTATGCTCATTTAACCATAGACAATGTCACATCATTGTCACCCAACAATAGGAATTCACATATGCCACCCATGAGCACAATAACCTTTTCTTAGATAGAATGATTTTGGAAAGTCCACACTAGAACCAACTGATAAACCCTAACTAGAAACACCACTGCTGCAGCAGCAGCACAATACCAAGAGAGCATACCTCTACTAATAGAAACCTACCTTTACCAAGAGAAGCACACAACAGAGATAACAAAAAGACTGAGATTACACCACGGCAACTGTTGCACCACCCTCTCCAGATTTGTGCCGCCTCCTATTGCAACTGCAATTGTTGCTCCTTAGACTTGTGCCCTCCTTCTACTGAGTGAGTGTGTGAGAGTGTAAATGAGGAGCGCCTAGCCTCTATTTATACTAGTCTGCCAAAGTGTCCTTTCATGTGGAGCCGACCTCACTTTCTGGAGCCTTTTAATACTTTATTATTATTCTCTTTGGGTCGTATTCTCTTCTATGGTTTTCACACATTTGTTTAATGTTCTCTTACTTCCGGAATATTCTATTCTAAGTACAAAGGTTACACTTGGAGGTTAATACCTCCCGCATCTACCAAAACATCAACAAATAGTAGCTAACATAACATTCTCAAATCCAAAGGAAGATGAAGGGTAAAAACTTGAATCTGGGCTAGTATTTAGTGACAACATGTTATTCAAACATATACATATTTTTAATGTAATGGTGATCGATTAGTCAATATGTAGTTGACATTACAAATGTCGAATTTGTGGCACCGTGAGCTTGGCATCAATTCAACATTAAGTCCATTCAAGTTTGGCATTTGTTCAATGCTTTAAATGTTGATTTCACGTCAAATTTTGACCCCAACTATAGTAGTCAGGGGTAATTGAGCAATGGTATTGGATTTGGGTGTAAATTTTGATGTTGACCCAATGTTGTGGACATTGATCTAATGTCATAAGAAATAAATTTAGGATGTAGAAATGCACTTGTCTATATATTGTTGATCTTAGCATGGTGTCAATGTATCGATGCCCTAAGCAAGGCATTGGTATGTTGTTGATAAATTTATTCCATGCAGTGATTAAGGAATGATGTGGTACCTTTATGATGGTTGGTGTTGATGTGGCACATGCCATGTGGCATCTTCCTCACGGCTAGTGTTAACGTGGCACATGCCATGTACCACCTTCATGATGGTTGGTGCTAATATGACACACATTCCACATGGAATCTTCTTTATTCATTGTCGCCCACTGCAATTGAGGACTTCATTCTAGCTCATTTTGGTATCAAATCCCATCTTTTTGGACAAGTGGCCCCTAATTTAAAAACAAAATGCTAAAAAAGGGGGGAGGAAGGATTTCCTTTCAAGGCATCATTGCAAAATATCATGTAGGATGGTTGTCTTTGGTCCAGTCCACAATATACCTATATGGAGGGTTAATTTGGATTTGAGGATGTATCTCCATGACTTGTGAAATTTCTCTTCGTGGTTGATTCTTATTAAACCACTCAAGCAACTCCCACTTCTCCAACCACTCTTTTTCTTTCTCTTCAAGCTTGGTAAAATTTATCTTTGAAATGATTTTCCATTTGCCTTTTCTAAGCAAGGATATTATTGAGATGATAATTTCGTTAATATTACATTCTTTATCATTGAAAATTATGTTGTACATGTTCTTCTTGTTACCACACAAACCAACACCTTTGCTCAAAGTCCCAAAGATGGGTGCTAGCCTTGTGGAACTAGGAGGTTGGCCATTGTCACCTCGCCAACTCTCCTCTGCACTTAAGGCTACGGTAAATGGAATCATAACTGAGGGTGGCTTCCCTATGGGTTGCTAAGCTTAATGTGTGTAGTATATAGTGAGACTATGAGAAAGTGTAGAAACATAAACTAAATGGAGAAATGAAAATGGAATTACATGGTTGGGGAGTGGTGGATAAAAGGGAGATTTGTGTCTTTAATTTCTTGGGCAATGGGGTCATGTAAGTAAATCTTAGAGGGAGGTTCTAAAGGAAGATCAGGTGGTAGCATACAATCAATCGATATGCAAACTAAAAACCTAATTTGGTTTTTTTATTTACAAGTGATATGGTGGAGAGGGGCTATAAAATATCCACTACTCAAAGCAAACTATAAGGTGGCCCTTAGCAAAGACTATCTACAAACACAGCTAATCAAGTGATATAGGGTGTGCGATGTTTCTATCTTGAAAGTAAAGGATACAAAAGGCA
>ML815087.1:45910-57456 GCA_009831015.1 Picea engelmannii
TGAGCAATGCAAGATGGACCCCACAATGCCTCTCAATAACCCCTGTACTTGCTATAACACCCATCTGGCTACTTTGGTCATCATAAATCTCTGCACTATGATGATGTCCCAAAGTGGGGACATTACAAAGAAGCCTCTGAAGCATCACTGCGTCCACGACTTACGTCATTGGCTGCGATATATTTTGCCTCTCCATTACTGAGTGTTATGGAATTTTGCTTCTTGTTAAGCCAGGAAATCATATCAGAACCCAAGATAAAGCAACACCCTGAAGTGCTCTTTCTATCCAATGCACTCCCTTCCTAGTCAGAGTATGTGTAACTATGCAGCATTACTTCTCCACCTGAGAAGTATCTGAGTCCCAATAATAGTGCATTAAGCCAAGATCCTCCATTTCGAACTTAGAGGTCAATTCCCTTTTTCACTGTAGCAAACCCTACTTGTCCAGTTTGCCTCACTGACTACTCCCTCTTTATGGGAGAACCCTCTTTACCTTGTTGTAACCTCTAAACTATAGCACGGGCACATCTTATATTCATTCTTCCGATCCTATGTCTCTTTTAGCCATGAACTCACATGGCTTCTACGATCATTGCAGACCAAACTTGCACGCTTGAGAAGGTCGATTCACTGCTTACACAACTCAAACAAGAATGCAAAGATATAGGGCTAATGCCAAAAATATGCAAAATTTAATATGTAGGATACAAAGAGAAACTTGTCACTATAACTCGTTGGTGTCGAGCTCATGCATCCACTTGTCCATCCATTACACATACCCATTGACTTTGAGACTCATGCCATTGGGTGTTGCAAACCATAGCGAAAGAATAACACTAGTGGATAGCTTAATGCTTCTTCAAGCTCACTAATGAATCAACACCTAGTCACATTATGGAGATCCAATCATTGACTTAGTTTACGACAGATCCTCCTACAGAACAGAGGTATACATCATGAAAGGCAATATCAAAACCCAGTCGGCCTCTTCCACCCTATTCCTAGTCTTTGAAACCCCCGGATCGGGACAACAACATAGAAAGAAACTCAAAATCAAACCATATACACGAAAATGGGAGAATTACACAATGGCCTCAGTGGACAAACTATCACTCGAAAGAACCGATCCCACACACGCCCCGCGGTGCCAAGTGACCCATTTTGTCCCAACGCTAGTGTTCTCCACAAGAGGCTACACATGCAACCTATTACATGACTTCACGGATGTCATAGTCCCTCTTTTTATAACATCCTACCATCTCAAAGCCCAGGTGGTCCTCATTATACCAAATCACAAGCCCTGGTGGACTGCAAAATTCCAGGACATCATAAGGCAACTCTCGTCTTACGATATCCTCGACTTCAGAGAAGAGATAAATCCTAAAACCCATTGCTTTCCTGAGGCCATCATAGGCCTGCGTCATCATGGGGATCTCTGGGTCGATCCCACGCTCAGTCCAAATAAATATACAATAACAGATTTTCAGAATATGCTCCACAAGGCTTTCGAAGATGGCAATAAGAAATCGATCTTCCAATATTCATGACTCAAATCGATGAGGCCTAAGCTTGTCCTAATTGCCCGAAAGGGATCGAGAGTTTTCCTGAACTAGAGAGAAATTGTTAAGGTAGCAGAGAAATTGGGTTTCAGAGTCATGATTATGTCGCCAGATGTGAACACCCAGTTGAAAGACATGTACAGAATTATCAATTCCTGTGATGTGTTCATGGGAATTGATGGTGCAGCATTGACACATTTTATGTTTCTTCCTCTTGTTGATTCCAGGATCCTAGGCCCTCCCATGAGGAAGTTAGCCCAATCCCACTCTAATACCATGTTGATTTTTCTATATGAGATAATATGTGAGATAGATGATATTATTACAATGATGAGTGTTCCATATATAGAAAACATATGGTGAGCATCCATGAAAGGATGCGTTCCTTGAATAATAAATAACTACTTATTTATTATATATATGTATACCTTGTATTATAAATATCATATCATATATATATCTATATATATATATATGGAAGAATGTCTTCTCGATGTTGTCCAAACATCAACAAATTTTACAACTTGAGTTACTATACATAAATATAACTTTGTCATTGAAGTACAAGGCATTAATTTGGTGTTTAAATTGAGCAATGAAAAGTTCGATATAAGGAAGAAAAGGCCATATTAGCCTAAGAAGCCAATGCCCCTCATTTTGGCATTAACCTACATATCAACAGGTTTTTGTTTGGGGCAATAGCTATAATGGCTCCAAACAGGTGTGACCTAATGGGTCCATGTTACTTAAATAATTGCATGTTGACACACAAATGTCTAATTACATCCACATTTGCATTTTCCCCTATCTTCTAATTGTCTATTGGGTTGTGCTAATTGTGCCAATTTTAAGTCTTTGGGATAAATATGGAGAGCAACTTCTAATGTTGTTCATGGGCTATTGTTATGCATTGACAAAGGAATTATGATTGTGTGATTACAACACCCCACTTACTGCCACAACTTTCAAAATGGGTGCTTTTGGACACACAAAGATGGTTGTTTATATATTTAATTCAGTAAATTGTATGTGATGGTAGTTCATTGTAAACCATGCACGATTAGGACCACAACTTGTATTTTTATTCGAAGTATAATTGCAGCCTAAATATTAGAGTAGACTTCAGCACTAGCAAGTTGCACTAGAGCAACAACTTCAAGTAGGAAGCTTATTTCTAAGTTTCGACTACTTAGTTGTTCAATTTTTAATGATTTCTCAAGCACTTGTAGTTTCTTTTCAATTTAGCATGAACTTGAACCATAAACAATGCAGCTACCCAAAATACAGTTGTTGCAGTAAACCAAGATCACAAGAAGAATAACCATGCACAAGACACAAGAAGTTATCCTAGGAAAACTTTTCTCAATCAAGGAAAAAACCCAGCAACCCTTTACTATATTTCCAAGAGAAGAACCTTCGCACCATAAACCCTAGCACACACAAGAGGGTGCTCTATGACCAAGAAAGCTAGCACATAAGAAGAAGTGCAAACTAAATTTCAGATCTCCACAATGTGTTATGAGAGAATGAGATATGATCCACAATGGGATGTATCTCTCTTATAAATACATGACCTAACTCATCAAATAGATGTGTCTATTGGTACAATAGAGCCGACTTGTACAGCTCAATAATATAATTAGTCTTTTACACAATATTAATTTTCTTTACATAGTAGAGCCGACTTGTACTCTTTACAATACAAATTAGGGTTTCACAATAGTCTTACTCTTTGACAATATAGCAAGRGGTCTCACACACATCCTCTAGTCCTCTGCCACTAGGGATAAGTCCACATGTGCTCAACCACAAGGGACGTCACTCTCAAACAGATCAACTCAACTAAATCCATAGGAGTACGAACTGGAGAGCCATCTCAAGTCAACTCAACTAAGTCCATAGGAGTACGACAGGAGACCATCTCAAGTCATCTCAACTAAGTCCATAGGAGTACGACAGGAGACCATCTCAAGTCATCTCAACTCAGTCCAGAGGAGCACGACAAGAGACCAACACAAGTCATCTCAACTCAGTCTAAAGGAGTACGACTCACCTATCACATAGAYGTTCTCACAGATCATCTCAACTCAGTGCAGAGGAGTATGATCTGGAGAATGTCTCATGACGCTGCAATCATTAACATTAGCAACATATTTATTTCCTGAATTTCGGGTTAGTTCAAGTTCTTCCACATAAAAACCTAATGCATAGCTACGATGGTATAATTTTGATCTTGTAAATATGTCATTGTTATAGGTGCGAGCATGTTAATGATATGTGCCACATTTATATGAATCCATAATTATAAATGTCGTTGATTTTGATTATTGCATGCACGCTTTTCATCATCATGTTTCATGGTGAAGTTATGGCTTAGGGTTATTTATAATGAGTTGTGGACATAAATGAGTATAGTTCAGTTCATGATGGTCATGTGGACACACAACTAGTGGAAGTTGGCATGGCCTTCTTTTATATGTATATGTTTCCAACTATGATCAGATAGCCACTTGCCTATGGTTTTTATATGATATATGATTGCATTACCTATACTTTCCTCATATTGGGCTACTAGAAATTCCAAATAGGAATGAGGGTGAAGTTGCTGCTATAAAATCAACCAAAAATTTTGTTACCTTCTCACTAAGGGATCTTGGAGGCACAAAAGTTCAACACTATGCCTTGTTACGTGTTGAAAAGGTGGTCATATGAGAGCTACCTATGAGTTTGGTGGGGTAGTGATGCCTTATATGGTGCTAACTCCTAACCATTAGAGGGACTCCACGAGAAGTTTGGTTGGCCATCTAGCTTTCTTGACAAGAGAGGAGATAATTTATTGTGGTTGACAATGCTCGACTTGATAATTGTAGTTGCCTAAGTGTTAGCACAAATTTCAACCCTCCAATTGAGTTGATAAACCTGTTAAAACATCGCTGAAAAAGGTATTTAATTAAAGGAGTAAAGCCCCAAATTGTCACGAGCTAGACCCCTCTCTGTTTGGGTTGGTGCTTGTCAGCCTCAGGGGGGGAGTCCCTAGGGTGATTTGGTTGTTATCTTAAGTCTGGTTTTCTGCAAAATAACACAAAAAACAGTGGTTGTCACGTCTTGGATAGCGTATTAATTATGTCCAAAACGTGGGGAAAAAAGTAATTTTGTTTGCTTGGAGGGATCTTGCAGGGTTAGCACAAGAATATAGGAAGAAAATAGAACAGAAAACTACTCAAAAGATCAATGAAATCACAATGAACAGTTAAGAAAAATGACAAATCAAATTGCAAAATTAACAAAGTACCACCAAGAAACAAGGTTAGAACACAAACACACTATTTCTTTATTGATAGGCTTGCAACAGGGTTGGTTGCGCCACACTTGGAAATTCCAAAACCAGTACAATGATCACTTTGTTCAAAGAAGAGTCACTAGTCTAAGAACGAGAGAGAGAAGAACGAAAAAAAAAAAAACTATGCTCATTGCTGCAATATCTAACCAATAACCAATGAAGACCATCAAATATATAGGAGAGGAGTGTGAAGAAAATAGGAGTTAATGCGCGTGGGGGAATAAGTGTGAGTGAGAAATTTAGGAATTAATGCACATGAGGGAATAAGTGTGAGTGAGTAATGTGCATGGGTGAGTTATGAGTGAGAGTGTATGCACATGGTGAGTTAAAGGATCACATGTGTGAGAGTGTGAGGGATAGTTAAGTGAAGGAGTGGTGCATGTGTGAGGATAAGAAGAAATCAATGCATGGAAAATGAGATAATGGTCAGTGAAGTGAGGGAAAAGATAAGTTAAGTGAAGGTAAAAGTGAGTTGAGTGTTTAGTTAACTAAAACACGTCAACACACGCTAATTATGCATGCGCTAGCCAAGGAAGAGGAATTCGCCCTATATTTTTAAGGATTTTCCTAAATTTTAGGAAATTCGTGTTTAAAAGCAATTTAAGGGGAATTTTGGGATATTAATGCATGGAAAGTGAAGATATGTTAAGTGAGGAAAAGTTAGTGAGAAAAGTTAGCCTTAATTGGCTAAATCATATCCCTAGAAGTGCCACCTCATCCTATGCACCTCATTTTCACTTTAATTAATTCTCATTTAATGCCCATGCCTTGGAAAATGGACCCTTGTCAAATGATGCCATGTAGATGCCACATCACACTGAAACTCTACCACATGTCAAAATCTAAGTCTGCCACTTGTCATTGTTGGAGATGACAACCACTGCTAAAAACAAAAGTTTCCAAAAATAGTCGTTCAGTCCCAAAAATTTAAAACTCGTCGAAACTCATCCAAACTCTCCAAAAATGCTCGGGATGACTAGGAGAACACCGCCGATGTCAACTGTCTAAAAATAGACACTACTAAAAATAGAATGTGATTGTGCTCGCATGTCAATGATATCATACTCATCGGATTCATTTTTCCTAGAGGATTCCAAATCCACATCATAATTGACATGCAAACCCTAGTGCTCAACCTGCTAAAAATAGAAATACGTGACAAATCATCCCGGAAAAGGTCAAAGAGACTCGGAATGTCTCAAGGATCCATATTGTGTGCTCAGAATCTAAATTTGAGGCTTGGAGCTCAAACTGCTAAAAATAGAAAGTTCTTGCATATCGTCCCGAAAAGTGTTATCCGGCCTGTTATTGCACAATCTGTACTTGCCCAAAGCCTAAAGGCAAGTAGGTCGAGATTGGCATAACACGAGGGTAATCATGTCACTGTCACCCCAATAGGATACCCTTTTCTATTTAGGAGGAGGGAAGACCCACTCCAAGAGAGACGTCCCAGGACCTAGAGGGTTGATTAAGGGCGGAAAGACAAGGCATACCACCCCTCTCTCTAGGTCACCAAAGTTGAGTAAAGTCACTAGTGTGTTTAAGGGTCAAGGGGAAATGAGATGGATTGTACCTTCCCCTTACCAATGAAACAACAAATGTTATGGCAATAATCAATGATATCAATGCTTGAACAAAATAGTGACTTTATGATAAAGATCTGCGACTAGACAAGTACATGCATGAAAAGACAAATGTGTAGCAGTATTTAATGAAGTAATGACAGTTGTAATGTATGCAGAAAATGTACTTTAAAGAGGCAATTAGATGTAAAACTTAATTCTAATTGATTGTTCTTTGCCTTATACAAAATTTGGGTTGATTAATATGGTCAAATGAGGTTGAGAGTGTTGCAAGATGATGGTTGTAGCAATGATAGTAATAGCAGCGAAATAAGTTATAACAGTTGTAGTGTACTTTCATAAATGCACCCTTAGATAGCAATTCAACATAAATTAAAGCTTCAAGATGATAACACTTTGCTTTGTGCAATTTATGGGTTAGTTTAATTGGTTAGTAAGCTTAGCAAGGCTGCTAGGTAAGGTTGTAACAGAGAATTCGGAAGCAGCAACTTAGTGGTTAGTAATCTAGACCAGGTTAGAAAGTTAGTAAGGTATCAAGCAGAAAAGTTTGAGTTTTAAGTTCGATGATCCTTTTCAAAGGAGTGAGGAAAGAAGATTAATGTCTTCTTGGGGTAATGGAGTCTAGGTTGGCAGCTTCTTCTAAGGTTGATAATAAATGATTGTAGACAAAAATCCAAGAGGGAAAAGGTCTAAGAGGAGTAGCACCTTAAATCCTCCTAGATTTTAACCTCAAGAAGAAAGGTGCTAGGGTGTAGGCACTTTTAGGCCCTAGCATTTTCTTCTCCTTAGACTTTTTACGGATAGAAGTAATTATGCAACAATAACTTATACAAACCTCTAAAGTGCTAGCACTTTAGGGCTTTAGAGGTTGCACTAGTTACTAGACCAATTTTAATAAAGCTTGGCAAGTGCAAAGCAAGAAAGTAGCACTTTAAGTTTCTTACTTCAAGCATTAATTGAACATGCAATTTCATAATCTTATATGAGTCAGCAAACCATTACCATAACCAATAACAACGACAAAGAAAAAATCCACTTACTTGCACCAAGAATAATCATGTAAAACCATGCTAGATTGCCAAAACACTTCATAAAATTTGTCCAAGTGCCAAAATAAGCCTTAAAAGAGATATGTGTCTTCCTTGTTTAAGTCAATGAACCTAATAGGGCGCAAATTTCAGTCCTCCTTGTCTCCTTGACAAGTTGTGATGAAAAAATGAAAGTATTTTTGTCTTATTTATACAAAACTTTGACCTTTGTTAATTTTTAGGTCAAAAACAGGGCCGACCTGGACAATTTATTACAAAAAATAAAATTTGACAAAATAAAATTAATTTGCATCTAAGAATCCCTCCAAGGGTGACGCCATGCCCCTCTAGGGTGACGTTGGGCCTCAAGTGCAGAACATTGGGCAAGGGAGATGAAACATTGGGCCTCCAAAGGCCTAAAATCTTGCCCACACGTGCCAATAGCCTCATGAATTCCTCCAAAGTGACAACGCTAGCTCATGGGTGACGACTAGGGTTGCAAAGGTGACGTCCAAGGGAAACATCCTTCTTTCTCCTGGTGCAATTATTCAATCTTTGTCTTTCCCCCTAGCTAGGGTCTCAACATCCATCGGTGGGCTTTGAGCCCCTGTGAAGGTCCGAACTAGTCATTCCCTTATGCACACATGTTCATCGGGCAAGGTCCTGTAGAGACAATAAATACACCCTCCATGGGTCCATAAGTCACAAGGATCATAGCATGTAAATCACATCTAATAATTAAATCACCCGAACATGTGCATCAAACCCCCCTAACCCCAAACAAATGCTCAAAGACATTATGCAATTTGACAAGTTAGGTTTGGAAAGGGTCTCGAGGTGTCCTATTGGGTTAATCCCCCTTAAGTCTGGGGTGTTTCCCAAGTGGAGTCTAGTCCAAGTCATGCAAGTGTATGAGGTGGCATGGGGTAAACCCTTGGGCATGGGGTGCATGTGATAACAGGGAAATGTAGAGTATTACATGTGGGCGCCTTTGTGGAGGGTGAGTTGCACCTTGTCATGAATGCAATTGTTTCCTAGCCCATTCATTGCCATTTATTCTTAGCTTTCTTTATGTTGAATTATTGTAACTTCGAAGAATATTCTACTTATATTTGAGTCATTATTGTATAGATCAAATCCCCTTTTGTGGATTGGTCAACATGTATTTGTATGGTGGTATTTGTAAAGTCAACCCCTAGTAATTGTAAAGTGGTTTTAGCCACTTCTAGGAGAAGTCGACTCCACCAAGTGAAGAGTCACAACCCTAGCACCACCTCACGACCTGTATTTATATGTGAGGATGGTGTCTCATTTGAACACTCACCACACTAGCTCTGCAGCTATGAAGAAGTGTGCAAGTCTTGGAGGAGTAGTTGTTGCAACTGGGGGTGAAGTCAAGGAGGGATCTTGGTCTATGTCTTGGTATTTCTTGTTTAAGTGGTGCGCTACTCTTCCTAGTGAAGGAGTAGAGGAGGATCTTATGTTCGGTCTTTGGTCTATCTATATTGAGGAAGTTTTTGTTGGGTTTTCTCCCCCATGAGCGTTTCCCAGGATAATATGTGTGTCTCTATTGTTTATGTGATTGCCTCTCTTTCAGTGATCTTATTTATGCAGCTAATGTGCTAAATGATTATAATAATAAAGAAGAACCCTAACTGCTAGTTGTATAAGTAAAAACATCAACACTTTCTTTTGATCTTTGTTTTTGTGCTACAAGGGAATAGTTGAGGGCCATTGTCTTGGTTTGGTGACCAGAGGTGACAGTGTTATCCACAAGACATTTCACGAAAATGAAAAGGTTAGCTCTTAATGAGATCCCCTTTCTCTTGGCTATGCCACCAAGAGCCACTACCCTGGCTTGGTGACCAGATAGGTGGTAATGTCATACAGCTACATGTCCATGGTCATAATAGGTCGGCCCGTGATGAGACCTCCTATCCATCAACTAATACATTGAGTGCTCATGTTATCTTGTGGGTCTCATTTTCTTACTGAGAAGTTTTTCACTGCTTTCTCGGGGATCCCTGGGCGAAGCATCTCGAAGGTTTCAAAATTGGTTTTTAACTCTTGCCAGCTACTTTTACCCTCTTGGCCTTTAGCCCCTTCTTCCCACAAGGTAAGGTACAACACTTCCTAGTGTAGCCTATCCCAATGCCCAAAAGATAGGGGGATGGAAGGAATAAGGATGGAAAGTGGTAAGTATGGAGGGAACGGACAATAACTCTTCAAAGATCCACCTATAGCAACCCATCCTAAAGGAAAATCAACTTACTAGGGCATTGTGTCACCCTCCCAAGTTTAAACAAGGAAAAGAGCATAATTTCCAAGCAAACGTTATGAAATCAAGAAAGACTTAATGCAACATGTTCAAGTGGTTCAAATATCAAAGTGATACATACCATGATAATCGGACTCATTACCTCATGGAGCAAGACCCATTGCCACTTCAAGACCAAGCTAGTGTGATGAATACTGCTACTGGTGATATGTGGACTGCATTGGAAAAAAGAGGGGCCCTCCGAGACCTTGCTTAGGTCATTCGCCTCTCGGTACTCCATGTCTAGGACATGTGGGCCTCGAGACATGATCTCCTTAGTGACCCCTAGGGTAGGGGGTAACAGGGCCTAGAATCATGCAAGGACCATACCTGTATGCTCAAAACTGCTCCAAACTGTCAAGTGACCCACTCAAACAATGTCTCCTAAAAAGTAGGGACACATGTTGTATGTAGACATCTCTCTCAAATGTGTGGGAAACCATGCTAACTCTAACTCTGAACAAAACAACCATGTATCAATCATATACCTGTCTATGATGGGAACCAACCTCTTGATCAACACAAGTGCTAAACTCTGGGTGAATCTCAAAGTGCCATCCAAAATAGTGCATGCTGGCTCCTAACCCTCAAGATTTCCAAGGGTGGAAATCTAGGCGTTAACACCAAGCAGGCATGCATACATGTTAACAATAGTTGAATCCTCATGTGTGTTTGTGTTTCAAGAGTGGATAATTGATCCTTCACAAACATGTTGGTAAATCATAATGCATCACCCAATCTTTAAATTTCAATTTATTTTTTCCATTTTCTCAAAAAGCAAGGACTTTCGTATCCTTACCTCTTTAGCTATGGAAGTGCATACGATATAATGTATGATCTCATCACTCTCAACAACAATATCATTTTAATACAAGAAGAAACAGAGCAATGCAATCTACACTATAACCATTTATCTTTTGTGGATGGTGCCCTAAAACCAGCCATACAAAAATTTGAAAGATATTCGCCAAACTTCAATCTTACCACTGGAGTAATACTAGATGTTAGTGTTGATTTTTCATAAGCATTAGGTTAAGCATGAAGTTCATTCCATTTTAACAATTAACCATAACCATAAATGTTGCAGCAACCAAGATCACATGAAGAAGCACCATGCACAAGAACACAAAATGTATCCTGGGAAAACCCTTCTCAATAAGGGAGAAAAACCCAGCCAAATCCTTTACTATACTTTTCAAGAGAAAGAACTTTACCACCAAGAATATCCTAGCACCCAAGAGGGTGCACAAAACCCTAGAACTCTAGCGCCCAAGAGAGGTGCGCAACTTTGACCAAGAAGTGTATTTGCTGAAATTTCCAAAACTCACAAGTGTGTGTGTGTGTGTCTACAATGAAAGATTTTCTTTTACTTATATTAGACTTGTCCTATCAACTGAAGTGTCTATTGGCACAATAGGGCCGACCTCACTAAGATATATTATTTATTATTATTATAATAATTAATATTATTATTACTATTAATATTAATATTAATTATCTTTTACATTTTATCTTTTAGACACAATACGGTAGGGCCAACCTGTACCCTTTACATAATAACTAGGGTTACAGGTAGGTCTGACTCTTTAACAATATATAACAAAGGATCTGATACACCCACTAGTGCTCATCCACTAGGGGCACATCCATAGGGATGCCATGGACCTGATTCACTGCATTACACAGATGAACCAGGTCTTCACACGTTCACCTATGCTC
>ML815088.1:8483-35319 GCA_009831015.1 Picea engelmannii
AAGGGAGGGGAAGCTCCAGGGACTCCATCTACACCTAAGAGGCCTTGGCAACCTAGGAACTCGAATATGTATCAAGAACCATCCCCACAACCTTCCAGCTACTATCCACCCTTCTCTCAACAACAACAACATCCATGGAACTATCCAAATTGGCCTTCGCAAAATGTCCCTGCTCAACCTTGGTACGAGGGATGGAGATAACATAATTATGGAAATAACCAACAGTAGCATGCAATACCAATTCCCCAGAGTCCATGTACTCAATACCCTCCAAATATGCATCAGCTATTGCCTGGATTTACTCCACCTCCTTTACTACCTATTCAACAAACTCCTCAGCAACCTCATAATCCACCTCATCCCACCATATTACCCTCTCAACCCATTCCAAATCCTAAACCACCTCTGCCACTCCATAGTACTGACCTTCAAAACTTCCCATCTTACACCATAAACCCCATTTCCATACAAGAAATATAGTTAAGATCTGGAAAAACTTTAAATAAAACTCAGCCTGTAACAAGAACATCACCAAAGGTAATTATCCAAGAACATGAAGAAGAACCTATAGATGATTTATCAAATGGGGCATCTTTGAAAGATGTCATCATTCCAAAGAATAAAGTATTTGAATCACATCATAACCTACAAACTCAGGTTCTCCAAACACCTCCTTTTCCTGAGAGGTTGCTCATTGAAAAACCAATTGTTCAATCTGAGTTTGACATCATGAATGAACTAAAAAATGTCTATGTTAAGATTCCATTGTTACAAGCAATCAGAGATGTTCCAATCTACACCAAGACCATTAAAGAACTCTGCATTAAAAAATCAAGTCGAAAACAGAAAGATCCGCCCATGATACACCTAGTAGGCCAATCATCGAATTGTATTTCTAAAGCTCCTAAGATTGTGAAGTATGCCAACCTCGGGAACCCAATAGTATCAGTTACTATCAACAATGCTTCTATTGGTAATACTTTAGATGACTTGGGTGTAGCCATTAATATAATGACTATCAATACAGTTGAACTGTTGCAATTAAGTCAATTCCTTCGTCCTACCCATACAGTTCTTGAACTTGCTGATAGAACAACTCTAAAACCTGTTGGAGTCCTCGATGACATTCTTGTTACATTAGCTTCGTGGGAATATCCTGTCGACTTCATGATTATTCATTCAAAGGACCCCACAAAAGGTCATCCAATCATTTTAGGGAGACCTTGGTTGGCTACGGCCAATGCTTTCATAGGATGTCGTGGTGAGGATATGTTCATCTCAAATGAAATTTCTTCACATAAGCTTACTCTTTTTCCACCTGCTCAACCGGTTACAGAAGAATTGCGGTGGCTAAAATGTCCCTATCATGAGAATGATGAGGAAGAACCTTTATTCTCTGTTGATGAATCTCACATGTTACAAGAACCAACAGAGGATGATATTTTAAGCCAATTTCTTTCTGTGATAGAAAATTTCGAGTTTCCACAAACATATTTTCAGTATGATCAGATTTTCAACAAATAATTTCAAGAACAAAGTGAGTCATTTTTCTCATTTTCACCATCTATGGTTTTCACCATTGATGAACATCCAGGGTCATATACCATTCCAATAGAACTTATCCCAAGAAAATGTCTATACATCAATTCTGAATTAATTCTCAGCCAACAGGAACAATTAGCAAATCTTTTGAAAGAACAGTCGGGGGCATTTGCATGGGAGTACACTGATATGAGAGGAGTGCATCCTGACACCTATATTCACCATATATATATATCCAACCAGAGATAACACCAATAAGAAAACCATAGAGGCATATGAATCCAATCCTAAAATATTTTGTGAAAGAAGAGTTACAGAAATTGTTAAACGTAGGATTCATTTATCCAATTTCTGACAGCAAGTGGGTTTCACCTCTTGTTGTGGTACCTAAGAAAATGACAGGAAAATGGAGAATGTGTGTAGACTTTAGGGAGTTGAACAAGGCAACCCTGAAGGACTATTTTCCCTTTCCTTTTATAGATCAGGTTTTGGATATCTTGGCTAGAAAGAGATACTTTTCCTTTCTCAATGGATACAGTGGATACAATCAGATTCAAATTGCTCCTAAGAACCAGGACAAAACAACATTCACGTGTCCTTGGGGCACTTATGCTTATAAAGTGCTACCTTTTGGACTATGCAATTCTCTTGCTACATTTCAGAGAGTAGTCCTTGGGATTTTTGTTGACTTAATCATTGATTGTGTGGAAGTGTACATGGACGAATTTACTATTTATGGTAATACATTTGAAGAAGCCATAAGTAATCTTGAGAAAGTCTTGATTCACTGTCAGGAATCAAATTTATCCCTTAGTCACGAAAAATGTAAGATGCTATTAACTGAGGGAATAGTGTTGGGTCATCATTTGTCTACAGAAGGAATTAAAGTTGATCCAGCCAAAATTGAAGTAATAGTTAAACTGTCCTCTCCAAAAACCCAAAAAGATGTGCAAAGTTTTCTAGGACATGCTGGATATTATCGTCGATTTATTGAAAACTTTACAAAGATAGCCAGCCCCATGTTTAAACTGTTAGCAAAGGATGTATAATTTTGTTGGAATAACAATTGTCAAAATGCTTTTGAAAATTTGAAAGAAAAATTTTCGATGGCACCTATTCTAAGAGGACCAAATTGGTCTCTTCCTTTCCATATTTCAACTGATGCCTCAGACACTACTTTAGGAGGAGTGATTGGAAAAAAATAAAACCAACAAAAATATGCAATTTACTTTACTAGAAAAAACCTTACTCCCCCTGAATTTAACTACACAGTAATAGAGAAGGAATTTTTGGCTGTAGTTCATGCCATTAACAAATTCTGTCATTACATCACTAGATATGAGTTTTTTGTACATATCGACCATTCTTCTATTAGATTTTTGATGAACAAACCAGTTACTACCGGAAGAATCACACAATGTCTTTTGCTACTTCAAGAATTTAACATCACTATAGTTGATCGGCCAGGAAAAGAAAATGTAGTTGCGGATTTTCTTTCTTGTATTCCTCAAGATAGTACTGACATTCCAGTGAATGATAATTTTTCTGATGAACATCTATTTGCAGTAGCTGTTAAGACCCCTTGGTTTGTAGATACGGAAAATTACTTAGCTACAGGGAGACCTCCAGCTCATTTGTCATCACCACAAAAGAAAAGAATTATCCAGCAAAGTGCTTATTACTCTTGGGTAGGAAGTGATCTTTTTTATACAAGTCCTTATATGATCATTAGGAGATGTGTTCGGGAAGATGAGATTCCTGATATCCTTCAGGCCTGTCATGACGGGCCATGTGGAGGACACTTCTCTGATAAGAGAACAACATATAAAGTCTTACAATCAAGATATTATTGGCTGACACTGTTTAAAGATGCAACAAAATATGTAAGAAGCTGCGATAGTTGTCAAAGGATGGGAAGACCTACCGTAGCAAACGAGATTCCCTTACAACCGCAGGTTGTGATTGAACCATTTGATAAATGGGCACTTGATTTTGTAGGACCAATTTCCCCAATGTCGAGGAAGAAGAAATACATCTTGGTTTGTACAGATTTTGTGACCAAGTGGGTAGAGGCAAAATCCGTATATCAAGCAACTGAGAAATCAGTGGTTGAATTTATTTATGAATATATCTTTACCCACTTCGATGTTCCACGAGAGATTGTTACTGATCAAGGTGCTCAATTCACATATAAACTGATGAAGGAACTCACAGATAAATATGGGATAAAACACTGTAAGTCTTCCCCATACCATCCACAAGCCAATGGGAAAGTGGAATCCACGAATAAAGTTTTAGAAGCCATTCTGACCAAGACAATACATTTACATCACAAATATTGGGCTGATAGACTTCCAAAGGCTTTATGGGCATACAGGACTACGTGGAGAAATACCACTAGTCATACCCCTTATGAATTGGTATTTGGCAAGCAAATTCTCCTTCCCATAGAATTTCAGATTCATACCTTCCGCATAGTAGCAGAATTGGGTTTGAATTTGGATAAGGCAGAGAAACAGAGAGTTATGCAATTAAATGAATTGGGATAAATTAGGCAAGATGCTCTTCAAAGAACTATCCTTGTACAAAATCAATGTAGCAAATGGCATCATAAATACATTAAGAAAAAGCATTTTCAACCAGGGGATTGGGCATTGCTCTTTGATTCCAAATATAAAACTTTCAAAGGAAAACTTACGACAAGATGGTTGGGACCTTATGAAGTAGAAACTATTTTTGATAATGGATCTGTTAGAATCAAGACCATAGATGACTCTCAAAATTCCTTTGTAGTAAATGGACATCGATTAAAAGTATATAACAAACCCTTGTCAAGAGATGATTTTCTACAAGAAATTTCTAAACAACCAAAAATAAAGATAGTAGGAGAAGAGTCTTGTCCTCCTGCTAATCCTTGATCATTTTTGTTGTTTCAAGATTTTGTAAATAATAATTTTTTTTATAAAAAATATAAAAATATAAAAAATGATAAATAAAAAATATATATATAAAAAACAACATTTTGGATATATTGACATATTGTTTTCAGTTTTACAGGATTCAATTTTAAAGCAAGTACATAATTGAATTCCATCACTTCTTCACAATAGGTAAGAAGGTAAGATCATTTTGTTTTATGAAATTTTCTTATCATTATATACTGTCTTGTTTTAAAATTAATAAATTTGAGCTTGTTTTCTCCCTTTGAATTGCTCATTAAAGTATGAAAGGGGAATTTATCAGGGATAGGATTATTCTTTACCAGGCCTGATAGATTATGATGGGAAAGAAACCCCCCTAGATTTTTATTTTAGCATTTTCTCAGACTCTCAAAACATGAGAAAGCAATGAGCATATACTAACTTGGGCTCATAAAATCCACAAGTGAGTGATTATTGTCCCACAAAATCATTTTCTGCAAGATTTCTATATGTACTCACGTTGGATGATATGGGATACGTTAAGGTCCACCTTCCAACAAGTCTCACTCCATCAACATCAAAACCTTATCTGGAGTAGAGATTAGAGACTATTTAGTACCTTGGGATCTGCATGCCTCAATGGCAGATTTCCTTGCTAACAACCATGGGAATGCATCAATGTCTCTTGGTTGATAGATCCTATAGGTGACTCGACACCAAGACCTTTATTTGTACTTGTTAGGATGTACTATAGGTACCTTGGGGCCCATTGACATCAATGGTGGGTCATCTCGCATTGGTTAATGACATTCATTAATGGCTGGTAATCCAATGATTTATTTTTGTGTTCGACTCTAGAACATTTATTCACGCAAACAAGAATTGTACCATGGGTTAAAGCTTTGAAGTTGTTGAAGACATAATTTTAATTGATTCCTTTCAGGAATGAACAAAAGACAGGTTCAGGGATAGCCATCAAATAATTTGCTTTATAAACAGGAAATCTTTTTCTCAGCAAGTTATTATTGGTTCAAGTTTCTCTGTAGATTTTGGTTTATTTCATCAGTACCAGCCAGTACCAGACAAAATCAATCAGTCACAGTGGTTATCAGCAATATCGATTCCAGTTACAACTTTGGCGTTCTCTAGATTCAGAATTGAATTCAAGATATCTACAGTAAGAAATGCATAACAGGGAGTAGGTAATCGAACTTAGGTACGCTTATTTTCATGTTAATTTAATTTATTAAATTACACATTAATAACTTGAACTAAGACTACCTTGATACTCCATGACATTTCATCATCCCTATACTCTGTAATTAACAGGCTAAGTTCAATTCTTCTTGACATTTAGTATCATGGAAAATGCACTGCATTATTATGGTTGAATTCGACACGACTCATATGAAATGATATTTTGAAAAGGTGTACGACCATGATCATTCCTTCACACACTATTGATCCTCACGACACTTCAAATGTCCTTCTATAATTACTCTCACGACCTATTTCACACATCATACTCTATTCCTCTGTTGCCCTCATCTAATTCCATTGCTCACCTTTGAACCTTTCGTGTTATACTGAGTGGAACTATGGTGGCGAATCGCGACGAACCTGAGACTTATGCAGATTTGGAGGCTCTTCTTGAGTATGAAGCCACCAAACACGTTTTTCAGAAAGCTGGATGGGAGTCGTTTTTCAAAAAAATTGACGGATATGATGATACGATTACACTTCAATTTGCTCTACACTTTCATGGTGGACTAGCTAAAGTGGGCGAGCTGGAATTCAAAGTTACAGAGAAGTTCATTTCCAAAGCAATTCAATTTCCCAACACTAGTCATAAATGGACAAAGGGCCAGCCAGTCAACAAAAAGCTCTGCACGCATCTCCTACAACCCCAATATTGGAAATTACAATGGTCAGAAGGCACATCAAGGTCGTGGTTGGAACCGAAATGGGCTCATTTGTTGTCCATACTTCAACACTACCTCACTTGCGAAGGACGGTACACGATCATGTTTCCATGGCATGCTCGACTCCTACTACATTTCAAAGGTAACCATTTGGTGAACATCCCCTATTTTTTGTTGAAGAGTTTGAAGAAAATGGCAGAACAAGTTCACAAAGAAAAATATTTTAGAGGCGGTCTATTTCATTTCGGTCTTGTCAAAATTTTGGTTAAGTTTGCATTATCACACAAACAAGAATATTGGGATATGTTCTTTGTAAGAACCCTAGATTTTGACAAATCTACAGATAAAAATATTGAGTCCACTCCTCCACAGAAGAAGTCAAACTCTAAGAAAAAGGTTGTTAAAACCCTGTCCAAAATCTGTGATGACCCTGAGAATACACCAGATTGCACAATTGAGGCCAGTGATGATAATCATGGCACAAAACATTCATTTTATGTCCATGGTTCGGATGGTGTGGAAACTAACAGTGAAAGAGTGGAAAACACTGTCCCTACAGATGCAAATGTTGAAGTTCTGATTTCTCCTCCGACTGCTAAAAATATTATTGATGTGGAACAACTTGAGGAGTTAATCGACAAATCTAGAAGAAATCCCAAACGTAAATGTACATGCACACTTTCAGGTATGGATAACTCCGTGCCTAGTTACCCATTACAGGAAAGATTGAAAAGCATGGATAATCATGAGGAGGCTCTGGAGTCTTCTGAAATGACATGGACTCTCTCCCAATTGATTCAAAAAGTCCGTAAAGTCAATCAGCAAGATAATGTGCCCAAATAAATTGAGCAGGACAAGCCAATTCAAATTCCATTCGATACCCCTATTCAGGTATATGAGGAGTTCACTCATGAACCCAGTCCAGTCGACACCCCTATTCAAGTATATGACAGGTTTACTCATGAATCTAGTCCAGTCGACACCCTTGTTCAAATACCAAATGAGTTCACTCATGAGTCCATCCCTCAAACACAACAAGGTCATGGTAATACATTCGAATCTTACTGTGAAATCTCTTCCAGTAGATCTTTGTGACCAATGGTTGTCAGATTGGAAAACAAGAATCACAGGTTAAAAGAGAAATTGCATGAATATGTCATATTGGATTGACATATCAAAATAGAAAATGAACTTATGAAAATTAAACAAGATCACTTCTCATCAAAGATTGAACGATTAAAACAAAAAAAATAGAGGTCTTTTTCAGAAGAATAGGAGACTGCAGAAGATTGCCAGGAATCACATCACCGTTAATTGAGTTCTTAAGAAGGAAATGAAAAACATGAAGAAACATGAGAAATTGCAAATGTTGGTTGCAGCTGCTGCAACACTCTGATGAATCTTAGTTTTTTTGTTGCCTGAGGAAAGGCAAAGACTTCAGCTTGGGGGAATGTTAGTCTCCACTTTTGACCATATTTTTGCCTATATCATGTCATATATACCCCCATTTTCATATCTAGTATCATTTCCTTCTGGCCTTACCATGAAACATTTTACATCCTTTTTCCCTAAACAGATCTATTCAAGGTATTCCTATGATTCACGTTATTTTTAATGTATTTTGATATTTTAAGCTAATATTGATATTAACGTGACATGGGTTAGGTACTTGTTCCCTTGAAACAGACTTATCAGTACCAGGTACTGGCTCGCACCTAGTGAAGATATCAAAGACTTGCACGACATGGCCAGATTGGAATGACAGTCCGATTAATATGATTGATTAGGTCATAACTCAATGTGATGAATCAGAGAAAAATTGTAGAACTATTTTATTATGATGCTTTATGATCCACGCTTCTTGACACTGTGTGTCATGAAGCTGTGAAATTACTTTCAACTAACTATGATTCTTTTTTGGATCTAAGATTTTCTTAGATTAATGCACCTATGTTCAAGACTATTTTGAGAGGATCTATATAAACTCAGATCACTCTCAAGAAACGTTGGTTATGATATGTTATGTGATGCAATTTTTAATAATACAATTTGCTATGCGTTATATCATTCTCTGTTAAATGATCTGAGTTTGTTTATGAATTATGGAGCGTAAAGTATGAAACAGTCATGCATAGAATAATATGAGTAGCTCTGGTTTCATTCTAGGGTGATTGCACCTCTTGGTTGGCCCACCAACAGGTTCAATTTGTTGTCTCTTTTCCATAGTATAGTTAGTTTATTTCTAGTTCTAGAATCTGCGTGTGAGTTAGTTTTCCATTTGAAGTTACTCTGCTAAATTTTGGCTTAGTCATTTCTCATCAGTTTATTTTCAGCTTGGTATTATCCTGTAGTTCATTGGATGTTAGAATGAGTTATTTTCCATTGTAGAATTTGAAGAATGAATCAAGTGCTTAATCTAGATTTGCTCTGTTTTCCAATTTCTAGTTTGATCATGATTTAAAAATAATTTGAGTTTAGACTTACTCTATTTTGTTAGGATAGCTAGCTTATGATCTGATTAAAGGAAGCTTCCAGTACTTGTAGGGTAAAATAGGATATTTATTAGTTTCACCTTTGATAGATTTAGAACTGCTTGATATTTAGATTGCATAAAAGGTTTTCAAAATGTTCTCTCTTTTATAGTGCAGATAGATATTTAAATGATTAGATGTTTAAGATAATGGTAGATAGTCTTGAATGATTTCTTTAGATTAGGAACATAAATACATTTGCTTAACTCAGAATTGTTTCCATTTGATTAATTAAACAAGATATGATTAGTTTTAAGATGATAATTAGGATTCAGTTTATAAGAGTAAGTTTGTGTTTTCTTCTAAGAATAACCTTTAGGTAGGAGTTAGAATCTTACCAGCACATATAATGTAGCAGCTCTAAGTTCACTTACCCTGATTTGACAATTTAGTGTTTTTAGGTAATTAAAATCTTTAATACAACTGCCTGACAATACCAGTTTTTAAGAAACAAGTACTTGCATACAAAAACACCACAAATATTCAAAGAAAAATATAGAATAAACCACACTTTATTATAAGAAAACCCTTGAGGTAGAGCAACACCATACAATTGATCATATTATGGAGGGGATCCTCTCTTGTTCACTTGCCTCTTCGAGGGGGAAACCTCCTAATGAGATTCCTGCTCCAAATACAATAATTCTAAACTTGTCTGATTACATTGCTTAAACCCCTTTATATAGTGTTAGCACCCACCTATGAAAATTCTAGAGGATGAACCTTCTAGAAGTGGAACCTTCTAAGAAGTCTTCTTACATTTATTATATCTAACTACCATAGTGGGACTTATTTAATACTATAGTGGACCTGGTCCACTTTACATTGAATGGCCTCCACTATTATCACTATGGACCCCCCCCCCCCCCCCCCCCCCCCCCTACCTCTCTAGCTACATAACAAATCCTTTTCCTCGGTGGAGTCATAGCCTTTGCATGGGGTGACCTATTGTTCAGAGCTAGAATGATAGTGTCTGCGGATGGAAAGAATGTCTGGGGTATGAAACTAGTTGGTGTTTCTTTTAAAGATAAGTGTCATGTTTATGAATGTTTAATTTCTTGTATATGAAATGTAATGCATTTTTTATTATCCGTTGTTTTTATTTCAATAAGGTGAAAATTTAATTAATAATATTTTTCATGAGTAATTATGCATGTTTGATGATAATGCATGGGTGATTGTTATCTATTTTATCTTGCATAATTGTATCATATGCAAGGCATGCATAACAATTTGGGACCAGAGCCTTGCTGGACATAATTTGATGATAGTTATCGAGGTATTTATTAGTTATGGTTCCTAGGAAGGGTCTTAGGTACGTTACAAGTGGTTTCATAATGGAATTTTATGGTAATGTGCTTCAAGATGAACTTGGGCACATTACATTGTGGTATCAAAGAGATATCAGAGGAGAGTTTTGTAGTGATGTGCCTAGATAGGTGGTCTGGGTACATTACATTGTGGTATTAGAGCTTGAAATGGTAGTAGTAGGACTCATCTTGGAGGCTCGGTATGTTACAAAGTGGTATCAGAGCTTGAAATGGTAGGAGCGAGGCTCAACTTGGAGACTAGTTATGTTACATTATGGTATCATAGTGAAGGTTAAAAAAATTGGGATATGTAGGTTGAGAACCAGGATGAAATAGAATAATTTTCAAAGAAGTAACAGTGAAATTGGCCAATGTCGGGAAGAAAAACCCAATTTTTGTAGTGGAATTCAGTTAGGAAATCGATGCAGAAGTGTTGAATTTATGGTGCATAGGTTGAATTGACTATACAGATGATCCATATTTAGGAGCGGAATGAACTGATTAACATAATGAATAAAATAAACACAAAGATATGAAGAATAACACAAATATCTAGTGAACAATATCTTCTATTGAATAATGAAATAGGCTGAAACTGTAAAACTACAAAACTAAAACACTTGCTCGAATGGTGGTATCTATCTCTGAAAAGAGATGTGGCTACTACATGCATCTGTCTGATAATAATGGATTGCAATGAGGCTCCAGAGGCCTTTTTTATATTACTCATGAATGAGAAAACCTTAGACATCCAAAAACCTAACCCTAGAAGGTGAAACGCCAAAATTCATGTGGGCCCCTATGGGTAAGTAGGTGTAAGTTGGTACCTCAACTTCCCAGGGTCGTAACATTTTCATACAACCTCTGTTTTAGGCGCCTGATAGCCCGTTGGAAAGGTGTTTCATAGAAATACACATTATTCCATCAAAATTTGACTCCATCTACATTTTGACTATGGTGAGCCCAAAAAACAACGTTTAGGGCCCCGAAATGGCCTTGGAAGTACAACAAGATGTGTTGACATGAAAACATAAAAAATAAGCCAATTGGATTAGGCAAGAGTCCACCAATATCCACCTGGAGGATGTGTGGGGATTTAAACAACCCCAGAAGTGTAGAACCCATAATCACAAAGGAGTACAAAAGAACGTCTTGAAAAAAACCAGACAAGAGGAGCAAGTTGGAATATGTGGTTGGCCACAAATATCCACCTAGATCAATCCTCCCCCATTAGGAAGAAATGGTATCCATTTCATTGATTTCCCCCATCAGGTGAGGAAAACTCTACTGGATTTGGTCCCGGGTGAGCCACTTACATTGTTGTAGGAGTTTCCCTGCCTTGACAACTCAATAAAGTTGGATCCTCTGCTGGTGAGTGCCCTTGAACTGTGTGTCCACTATATTATTAGTGGATTCTTGTTCTATGCACTTAGGGTTGAGATATGTCAGTCTCAGTTGTTCTGTGATCTCTAAGGTGTCCAATAATGGTGGAAAATATGGCCGAAGGAGGTCCACATTGAACACCAGATGCAGATCAAGGAAGGGTGGAGTGTTGAGATCAAAAACATTGCTACCCACAACCTTGGTGATAGTGTAAGACCCATAATGAAGTGGGCAAAGCTTCCGATGGGGCCCCGTGATATGATCCTTCAGAAAATGTAGCCAAAATTTGGCACCAACCTGAAACTTGTGTGGTACCTTGTGTTGATCATGGCATTGCTTGTACTCAGCATTGGATATCTACAAAATATCCTGGACCTGTTGGCAGATGTGATGAATCTGCTCAATGAATCTAGTGGATTTGTTGATCGCAGACTGATCATGGGAAGAGTTTGTTTGTGCAGTGGCAAGAGGAAGTGCAACATCAATGGGTCCCAAGTTGGAATCCCAGACCCACATGAAATGGGATATGGTCGATGGAGCTATGGAGATCCATGTTGTAACTGTGTTTAACATAGGGGAGGCTCTCATACCATGTACATGGATGCTTAGAATTGTACATGTGAAGGATGTGAAAAATAATCCGATTAATGACCTATGTTTGGTCGTCGGTTTGGGGGTGGAAAGCAGTGGATTTTGTAAGCTTGGTGTCCAATAGCGACCAGAGACTTGACCAAAACGTGGTGAGGAACCTGCTATCCCAGTCAAAGATGATGGTTTATGGTATCCCAAAGTGGACCCACACTCGTTCGAAGAAGAGATTGGCAGTATCTGTCACTGTGATATTCTTCTTACAGGATGTGATGATGACCATCTTTGAAAACTGATCAATGACCACAAATACACAGTCATTTCCTTTCTTGGTGGATGACAAGCCAGAAATGTAATCCATTGAGATGGATTCCCAAGGATTCTCGAGAATAGGAAGAGGGGTGTATAAGCCTTGCTTGTTGATGGATGGATTGGCAATGGCACAGACACTGCAAGATCTGATATACTTCCTAATGTTCTGTCGAAGTTTTGGCCAATAATTTTTTTTCTGAAGAACGACCACAATTTTATCCACACCAAAATGTACTGACACTCGACTGTAGTGGGATTCCAAAATCGGCTTTGCACGCTCTCCTGTAGAAACACTGAGATTTCCTAGGTGGCATAAGATTCCATCCTGAATGTGAAAATTGGTGAGATTTTCACCTGTACCCAATAGGTGATAGGTGGTGGCGAAGTCTGAATCTTGTTGATAAAGTTAGGGCCACGTAGATGCTTCATGTCCACAATAATGGAGCACAGTTTTGAGTTCAACCACAAAAGGTCGACTAAGGCAGTCAGTGACACAATTGGAGATACATGTATTATACTTGATGTTAAGATGGAACTACTGTAGGTAGGTGGACCACTTCTGATGGAATTCATTCTACAATTTCCCCTATGTCTATATGAACTGCACAGGATTGTGATCAGTCTGTATGATCATCTCTTTTCCTAGAATGTAATGTTTCCATTGACAACAGGATTGTACAATGGAATACATTTCCTTGTCATAGGTGGGGTATTTATAGACAATATTAGAGAGTGTCTCACTATGGTATGCCATCGAATGCATGTGTTGAGTGAGAACTGTGCCCATAGCATAGTCAGATGCATCAGTCTCAATCTCGAATGATTGTTGCAAATCAGGAAAGGAGAGTACTGGAGCTAAGCACAAGAGATGCTTCAGATCATCGAATTCTCTTTTTTGCTCCTTCCCCCACACAAACTTGTCCCTACAACCTCCCTTGGTCACCTAGCTAAGGGCCCATGCAATATGGGAGAATCCAAACAAAAATCATCTGTAGAAGTTGTCTAGTCCCAAGAAGCTCTGAAGATCGGTCAGTGTGGTAAGGGTTGGAAAGTCATGGATTACTTGGATCTTAGTTGGATCAACATGTACACCATTCTCATCAACAATGCAGCCCAATTATTGGACCCTGTTCATGCCAAAATAACATTTTTCCAGGTTGGCATATAGCTTGTGCTGCTACAGAGTGCTCAAAACCTGTTGAATATGCCACATGTGCTCCTCCCACTTTCTGTTGAAGATGAGGATGTCATCCAAATATACCACCATAAAGGAGTTGGTTAAGGGTCTCAGTACATCATCCATCAACTTCATGAAAGTGGCTAGTGCATTTGTTAAGCCAAAGGGCATGACTATCCATTCAAAGAGACCTTCTTTAAATTTGAAGGTTGTATTCCATACATCAATTGGCTTGATGGGAGCCTGGTGGTAGCTAGACTTTAGGTCAATCTTGCTGAAGAATATTTCCCCCTTGAGTTGGTCAAGAAGGTCATCAATCCTAGGAATGGAGTACTGGTTCTTGACTATGATTTTGTTTAAGGCTCTGTAATCAATACAAATTCGCCAAGTTTTGTCCTTCTTCTGCACCAGTACAATTGGGCTTTCGCAAGGGGAGGAGTTGGGTCTAATGTGACCCTTTTGAAGAATTTATTGGATCTGATGCTTGATTTTGTCATTTTCCATCAATGAGTGATGATAGAATGGTTCATTAGGTAGAGGTGCGTCGGGGGTCAAATCAATTGGATGCTTGACTTGACAGTGTGTCGATACCCCTGTAGGTGAAGAAAAGATTTATCTGCATTCTTCCACGATACCGTCTACTTGCTTCTACTACAAAGAGAGGCTCTATGTAGAGGCCATGGATGTGGTGGTGACCTTCTGATTACTATGATCATGGATCACAAAGAACATGAACTTCCCAGTCTATGAGATGACATTACTGCATTGCTTAGTAGAGATTAAAGAAATATCAGTAGGCAGAGCTACCTATGGTATCCTATACAATTGTTTACCCAAAGTAATAATAAAACTGTGGGGTCTAGACTCATACAAAGCATGGCGCTTCCACAAATATGGTTTTCCTAAAAGAACATCATAAAATTCAAGGGGATAAATATCACACAGTACCTCATCTTTGAAAGGCTTGATGTCGTAGGGAAGATGACACTGTTGGCTGACATGAAGATCTCTTCCTTGGTGAAGCCAGATGATGGTGTAGGGTTGCAGGTGCAATGTTGTTGGCAGGTCCAGCCACTTAACAACCTCTGCTGAAATCAGGTTCTTTTGACTACCACTATCGACAATTAAATGAAGCGGAGCCCCCTTTACCCACATATGTGAGTGAAAGAGGCGTTCCCCTTCCTATGATTCTTCTGGTTTTCTTGGCTGGAATTTGGTGGTAGTGATAGTGGAAATGGGTTCAACATCGATAATCTTCTACCCTCCTTTAGTATTTTTTTCAGAATCAGAATAAACTTGTGACTCAAAAGCCTTCAGTTCGACCATGAGTGACTACTTGGAGTGGCATTCTTTGGTGTTGTTTCAAGGGATTTTATGGTACTCACACCATTTTCTCATGTCCTTGTTTGTCTTCTCATTTCCATTATTGTGTTGCAGCTTGGACTGGTTGTCTTGAGGGAGACCATCTTGACTTGGTCCCTTGCTATGTGGGTTGGGGATGCCTTTGCCCTGCTTTGGCTGTGAGGGGTTTGCAGATCCAAACTCTCACGTTTTCTACTTAAATTTTTTCTCGATCTTGACAACGTATCTATAAGTCATGCCCAATGAGTTAATGTCCAAAAACTCCATTTTTGTTTGAGTTTATCTATGCAAACACCCGCAGTATTTGAGCACCAGATGATGCTTAGAGTCTTTGATACCTAATTTGGTGCATAGGGTATGGAAAATATTGGTGAAATTTGGTACCGTCTAGTCCCTTTCTTGAAACAGGGTGGTTTATCTGGTGTACTAGTCCTTGTTGGCACAGGGGCAGACCCAGGGTTCAACGCTACAACAACGCACCAACAAAATCCTAACTATCGGCCCTTTTGGCAACACCTGCGAAGTAGATGAAGTCTCACCTGAGGTAGAGGTAGTGGTGGTTGCAAGACTCAGGTGTCTACAACCTTAGCTGGGACATAGATCTATGATTGTACTACTTAATAAAGCACTTATCACCATCAATTCCTCAATATGAAATCAATATCCACTTTTGATGATAAAACAGAGCTTCGCAACTTTCACATTAATCTTAGGCACTTAGCATAGGTAAATGGATCAGATCCAGTAGATCAAGCACTAAGCATGTTCATAGAGATCAGGTCTAACATTCATATATCATTATCACAAAGAATAAATAGATCTATATGTCTATATCAAAGCACTTAGCAAGTAAATACATAAACATATCAAGACATTGCACAAAGTAGAGAAACACAACATATACGTGGTTCACCCCCACCCTGGGGCTACGTCCACCAACTCTTCTTCTTTATTGTCTTCAGTCAATCAGTACATGCACAAAGCCACAAAATCCTACTCTGCATAGGATAGTAGATCTCCACGCACCTTGCCAAATCCTCCTTCCCCGAGCTAGGTTACAACACTAAGATTTCTATAGTCACTTGCACTCAGCTCTACAATCCTCACATAGTATGCACAGAGCTCTTACAATCCTTCGATCACATAGATATAGCACTTAGCCATCTGTCTAACATCACACAAATTCCTTTTCTATCTATCCTTACATTTCCTAGACATATATATATATATATATATATATATATATATATACATTATAAAATAGGCC
Source organism: Picea engelmannii (assembly GCA_009831015.1). NCBI lineage: Eukaryota > Viridiplantae > Streptophyta > Pinopsida > Pinales > Pinaceae > Picea > Picea engelmannii. The sequence goes on from ML815088.1 coordinate 24,799, forward strand.
TAAACATGGGTAAACACATGGGACGACATCCCATACCCATTATATAATCCCAAATCCCAAAAAGGACCCAAAAGAGGGCCGAGATCCTTTGATCTATGCTTCATCTTGCACTCCTCTTTTAACAGGTTGTCGAAGTCCAAAATAGGTCAACATGACCAAGAATTTCCCAAAACTTGGTCAAGGGCCAACAGGCCCCCAACACTCATCTGTGACTCATCCCGAGTCACTCTGGTCTTCTTATTTCTACCTCACATGCCTCGAGCTTGGCTCGATCTACCTTGACCTGCTGATGTGCTATGACCTCTTGCTCAGTGAACTCCTGGATCACTACATCGTTCACTAGCCCTTCTAGGCATTGTTCTGTTGCGATGACAACCTGTTCTATCTCTGCTCCTTGGCTCTCTACCTATGTGAATAACTGGAATGCCTTATCTTGCACTAGTTGGAGCCTTTGAGTTACTTCCATAACCTTTCTTTGAATCATATGTATATACTTCTGGGTGGTGAGCTTCTCTTGAGACCGCTTCATTCTTTCTATGGCTGACAGGGCTTTCAATTATGCCTATAGTGTCTCTACATGCTGCTTCGCTTCCTTGAGTTGTGACTCCAAGGCCTGTAACTCTGGATTCAAAGTGATTTCCTCATATGCTTGGGAACTTAGGTTACTCAGGTGCTTGTACTCCACAACAAGAGACTTTAGTATCTCGAATGCACTGTGGGAAGTTGCTTCTCTTTGGTCCCTTATCTCCTGGGGAGTTTTGGGCATTGCGCAGAGATCTAGGTCTGTGATGCGTTGTTGTAGCTTCTGGATTACTTCTTCAAGTTGTGCCACCTACTGTGGAACTCACTCTTCGGTATTTAATTCTATGACTGTCACAGAGAGAAGTGCTATGTTGACTAGTTCCTTTACTTCGAGTTGCTCTGCGAGAAATTGTTCCTTGCTTTGTTGCAGCTATTCTTTTCCTTCATCCCACTTTGCTTGGAGAGAAATAGTTTCCTATTATGTAGTACAACATTGCTATAGAAGGACTCCCTGTACTTGTGGAAAATCCTGGGTGGATTTCACTACTTCTTCCTATGCTCGTCAAAGGAGAGCTTCGACTATATCAGTGATTTGATGGAGTTGAGCTGACTCATCTCCCAGTTCTGGTGTTCCCACTAACAGAGGTGTAGTGGAGACTACGTGGTTGGACTGTAGTGCTTTATGCACCCCTTGGAGCTCAACCTCAATTCAATTGTACATCTCCTCTTGCATATCCTCTTGCTTCTTTGTTATCTCTAGCAAATCATCGTTGATAACAGTGAATCATCGTTCAGGGCTGCTATGATGAAATCGAAGTCATCTGGGGTGAGGATAGTCTGCAACTTGGTCATTGTTGTTTTCAAATTCTTCCTGGAAGAAGGCTTTGGAGGGGAAACCTTCCTTTTATTTGAGGGGTCCTCCTCATCTCTAGGTGGTGTTACTTCTCATTTCCTCTATTCATTCTCTGTACCATCTGTCTCTTTGTCATCACCCCCTTGCTCCAGTGATATGGAAGCAGTCTTCACAAGTGTACTGTCTAAATCATGAACCTCTTCAGTTTTCTTTGCCTTGCTAGGTATGGATGTATCCTGCGTAGTTTATGGGATGTTTATGTTGGATATCTCCGCAGAGTCTACTGTAATAAGAAGGTCTGCCAACCATTCCTTGGTGATCTCCTCCAAGTCCTCCTCCGTCAAATCGTAGTAGGACTGTAGCTATTGCTTATGTTCATCAGCACGCACTATGATGTAAATAAAATGTCGATCAACATTGAACTTCATCAATGGTTAAAACCTGTGGAGAGCATTCGGGGTCATACGAGCCTCGGACTGAATGGATGTATTCAACTGATTGTAGTATGTATGGAACACAACATTTGACTACCACTGCTTATTCATGTCACTCGAGTACCACAGTGTACTGAAATTCGCATCCAGAGGTTCAGAGGGCTCGATGTTCATGAATGCCTCACCTTTTGTCATCTCCCAGGCAATGAAATCTATCAAGATCAATAGCCAACTGAAATGATACGCATAGCCTTGATCCTAGGCTTCTTTGTATTCGAATTCTAATTGGTTCACCAGATACTTCACCCAATTCATTTGTAATCCCTCCTTGCACTTTCCTGCGAGGTCGACTACAAATCCGGTGACTGGGTGGGTCGGCTCTTTTGCACTAACTTTCCTGCATTCAATTGGCAGGCGAGGCACACTATGCCACTCTGGATAGAAGCTACCTTGTATCCTTGTGTTCCCTTCTCGACATCTTCGTAGGTTTCCTTGATCCTTTGAGCTAGAGTGCGGTCCATGGTTTTACCAGGGTAAAAATCCTGTGGATTAGATCCTTGCATGCTTAATCCTATGATATGATGGATCAACGTCGGATCAATAGTGATAGGATGGTGTAACCACAAGTATTCTCCATGGTAATAGTACAACGACAACTTGACACATGCATTCACTTCTTGGTGTCTTTCGAAGTGAGGAATCTTCATGATGTTGAGCAATGTGGACTACACGAGGTTATGGGTACATGACTGAGGGAAAATCTTTGAATTATTTACCTTTGTTCTGGTCAGGTACTTATGTGGAGTGTGCATTTTGTAGACCTTCCTGTCACCGAGGTTGAAGTCGCTAAACTTCAATGCTGCAATATTTTCTTGGTCAGCGTGAATTGCACGTATCCCTTTCAGGAGGTACGCAGTGACCAAGGGGTACTCAGAGTCCCTGGGCACAATGTATCAATTTATTACGCCACTCAAAGGTGGTAGATAGGTGGGTAATATGCTCGAGATCAGCTTAGCATTCATGAGATCATCCCTGTGCTTGGTTCTCTTTTCATCTGATGGTCGGGATGGTTCGGCTCGAGAAGTGGATGGAGAGGTTGACAGTCCTCTCATAGATGATGCTTGTACACCTATAGATAACCCTCTCTCTGACATGAATCTTTCAGTCATCAAGTCGAGGACAAATTATGTCCCTGATTCTTCGACTGTGTTGAGCTCGTCTGACACACGTGCTCATGATTAATTAGATCGAGCTAAAATTAAATTAGACACTATAATAGAATAAACAACAAGAGCACAATGGTCACTGTATACAATTCACATAGTCTGTAGGCTCAAGCTCTTGGTTAGAAAAAGTGTTCTCGGTGTGTGGTGCAACGAGATAAATAGGTAACTCTACAACGGTTCTCTTGTAGCGGGTATGAAGCCTTCATTAACTCTATTTGGTCCATTAGGGCGCAATCCAATGGTCTGGTGTCAAGCCTTAAGTTCCTTTCTATCCATTCGGAGCATCGGTTGAGTGGTTACAATGTACCCAACAACTATATTTCTTCACCATGGTGAAGTGCCATGTGTCGTTGTTCTGATATCCCATCGAAGCTCCAATTTTGCAAATTTCTTTCTGCAAAGTTCCCTCTGAAACCTTCTGTAACTTTTCAATGTTATCCCTCTTCTTACTTAGCTTTCTATCCTTCTTTCCAGTGAGCTTCATCTCAGTATTCCTTTTTACATTCTGATTCTTATCTTCTTTTGACATAGTCACTGCGTGTTATTGAGATTATTTTCTAGGATTTAGGGGTAATACCTCTTCTTTATCTGAGATAGGTACTTCAGTATTCTTTGGGTCTTCTAATGTTCTTGTAGCTTCGACATCTAGGTTTCTAGTATAAAATAGCTTCGATCTGTTCTCTTGTTCTTCAATCAAGTGTGAGATCCTTCTGGTCATGAAAACTTTTAACTGTTGTTTCTTTTGCTCAAAAAATTCTTCTTCTTCCTTTCGTCTAGCTTGATCTTTGTCAATCCAAAGTTTTCCTAGTAACATGGTAAATGGGGCGATGTCCTCAATAAATTTAATAATCTCAAAATTTTCTTATGTCGAAGTTTTATTGGCATTCATAGATATCTGAGTGATCCTTCCACATAGGTTTACCAATTTTCCTCTAAATAATCCTATTCCTCCCAATGAATCAATCAAAGTAGGCTTCCCTATAGCTTCGCAAGTTCTCTCTGTCATGATATTCACTTGTTTTTCTTCATCCAGAACACAGTCAATGTCAAAGTCTCCTATTCTTTCTTCAATGCATTCTTTTTCTTTGAATATCTCTAATAAGATGATATGTCGGTGGTCATTCATGGTTTCTTTCATCTGTCACAATACCTTCTCTGATTCTTTCTGGAGTTTTGCCATAGCTTTTGTATCTACCTTAGGGTTTTCTTGATTCAGATTCATTCCTTCAAGATTAGTAATCATTCTAGGGAAATCCAACACTTCATGGTCCATAGCTTTAGAACAAATACAACTAGGTCTTTTCCCAAGGAATTCCTTAGCAAGATGTCTTGCTATTCTGCAACTGTAACAGAGATTTAATCCTCTCTTTCATTTAAATGATCCCCATCTTCTTCTGTACTGCATGCTAGGATCATAGGAGCTAACCTGCAACAAATTTTTTCTAGGATCCTGCATCCATTTGTTAGTCCAAACATTCTTTCTATGCATAGGTATAACATATCTTTCACTATTCTTATCAGATCTACTCAAATCAAGCCTTCTTTCTTCTATTAGTTCCCTAGTTTTCAAGATAGGACAAAATCTATCAAACATACCTAGAGCCATACATTAGAAACAAACAAACAAAATAAATTCCACTTATCTTACTTTTACAGAGCACAAAGATTTCAGATCTAAAACTTTTCACTATTATTACCTTTATCAAAGCACAAATCTTATAGATATTTCCTCTTTTCTTCAGATCTGACCTTTTTATCCTCAGATCTGACCTTTTTTTCCTCAGATCTGACCTATTTTCCTCAGATGTGACCTTCCTTGTGGCACAAAGCTTCACAGGTCGAGTAAAATATTATGCACCAGGGCGTTAGATCTACGCACGAAGGTTTCAAAACTTTCATATTGAATTTTTGCACCAAGCTTCTTCTTTCTCAGTTCCCAACAATCACAGTTTTGGTCTAATACTACGCACTTCAACAGTAGATCTACGCACATAACTTTTCTTTTCTTTATGTCAGTTCCCAACAATCATAGTTTCAGTCCGGACAATAGAACCATTTGTTGGCACAGGGGCAGATCCAGGGTTCAATGCTACAACAACGCACCAACAAAACCCTAACTACCGACCCTTTCGGTAAAACCTGTGAAGAATATGAAGTCTCACCCGAGGTAGAGGAAGGGGTGGTTGCAAGACTCAGGTGTCTACAACCTTATCTGGGACACAAATCTATGATTATACTACTTAATAAAGCACTTAGCACCATCAGTTCCCAATATGCAATCAATATCCACTTTTGCTGATAAAACAGAGCTTCGCATCTTTCACACTAATCTTAGGCACTTAGCATAGCTAAAGGGATCAGATCCAGCAGATCAAGCACTAAGCATGTTCATAGAGATAAGATCTAACATTCTCATATATCATTAGCACAAAGCATAAAAATATATATCTATCTATATCAAATCACTTAGCAAGTAAAGACATAAACATATCAAGACATTGCACAAAGCAGAGCAACACAACATATACGTAGTTCACCCCCACCATGGGGCTACGTCCACCAAATCTTATTATTTATTGTCTTCAGTCAATCAGTACATGCACATAGCCACAAAATCCTACTCTGCATAGGACAGGAGATCTTTGCACACCTTTCCATATCCTCCTTCCCCGAGCTAGGTTACAACACTAAGCTTTCTACAGTCACTTGCACTGAGATCTGCAAGCCTCACACAGTATGCACAGAGATATTACAATCCTTCGATCGCATAGATCTATCACTTAGCCATCCATCTAACATCACATAGATGCCTTTTCTATCTATCCTTACATTGCCTAGACATATATATATATATACACACACACATTACAAAATAGGCCTAAACACGGGTAAACCCATGGGTCGACATCCCATACCCATTACATAATCCCAAATCCAAAAAATGACCCAAAAGAGGGCCAAGATCTTGTGATCTCCGCTTCATCTTGCGCTCCTCTTTTGACATGCTGTCAAAGTCGAAAATAGGTCAACATGACCAAGACTTCCCTAAAACTTGGTCAAGGGACAATAGTCCTCGTAGCTTCCAACATGGTAATACTATTATTTAATGGCGTCCTAGAAGGAATCCCATGTAGGGGCCACCAAAAACATTGCATATTCCTCCATGACCCTTTGTTCAGAGTAAGTATCCCACCAGTATTTAACATGGGGAATTACCTTGAGGAGTGCAAAAGTTATATTTTCCCTATCGGAAAAATTGTGGACTGAAAAATACCCTTCGAGTAGATTCAACCGTTTATCTACAACATCCACATCTATAAGTCCTTCAAATAATGGAATATCAAAATTTACTTGTACCTTGAAGGAGGTTGCATGGCCACTTGATGAAGATGCTTCTCCTGTGGGAAGTCATCAAAGGATATATGCGAAGTTGTCCATTATTTAGTTCCTTTTTCATGCGAGGGCTTCCTCGAGCAACATTTTAATAGGATATCCTACTCCATCATATTTATTTTCGTCCCCCATGGGTTTTTTTCAGGCTTGACGCGACCGATCTTGTAATGGCTCAATTGGTTCGAGTCCCAACTTCTTGTACCCAGATCTTGTTGGGGACATGCACGAAGAAAAATAAATGAATAGTATACCTCTCTGATAAAATTGATATGGATTTAGGAGAGGAACGAACTAATTAACATACTAAATACAATAAACACAGAGATTAACAAACTGAATACAATTAACAGACTAATTAATGGACAAGAGGAGCTAGTTGGAATAGTTGGGTGGCCACCAATATCCACCTGGATAAATAGAACTTAAATTGGACATGCGAGACTAATTTACAAAGCATCCATGGTGGCCAGGAAATGAATTTCAAATTTTAAGCTTTTTTGGAAATTTTAGAAAATTTGAAATTATGGAAAATTTGTAGATTTTTTGTAAAAATGGCGTCAAGATGACATGGGAGTGAAAAGTGGAAGCCAAATGACAAGTGGAAGTCAAGTGTATGCATGCATGGAACCCTTTTTTTTTGAATTATCATGCATCTAGGAGCTGGAGGTAGAATGGAAGAATGAGGAGTTGAACTGAGACCATTCAGAAATCTGAAGTTTTAGAATTTTTCAAAATGAGCTTAAAAAAAAGGATTCCAAATGCCACTTCAACGAGACACATCAACAACAAATCATCATTCCACATCAGCAGAGGGTGATCGATTAGTGATTCCATAGTTGCAGGGCTCATTGTGGTCGTTGCTAGATGACAAAACTAGGAGAGGGAACTCTGACAAATTTGGAAATCTAGAAATCCAAAGATTCTCAAAAAATGAATTTTTTTTCAAATGATCAGATGCTAGATTCCACATCAACGGTGTTGTGTCATGCCACATGAGCACCACATGTAATTCCACATCCTCAAAGTTACCATGGTAGCATGGGAAATATCACCTATGGAGTTCAAGTAGTCGACCTTGAGGAAAAGGTATAGTAAAAAACTTTCCTTCACAAGAACCAGATGGTGGAACTAGGAGGTAGAAACCAAACCATTATGAAATATAGAAATAAAGAATTTATTTAAAATAAATTTATTGGAAAAATGTGGATTTTAGATGGTGAAACTTGGACCATCCAAAAATTTGAAAATCAGGAAAAACCCTTAAGTTGGCTTTTCATGAAAACCTGGATCTGAATGCCAAGTGGGGATGTACACATCAACATGCTTTGTTTTATTCAAGGTAAGAACTTTTCTCAGGGACACATCAACATATTATCCTCAAAGTATCTATGATGGTAGGCCATGGGGTTGGGTCAGATATGGAACCTGGCAGTGGAAATTTAAATTCAGATAATGGACATCCTGAGATATTACAAATGGAATTATGATTTTTTTTGGATATTAGATGTGGGATTCATCACAAGAATTATGAGCCAAAGTGGAACCACATGATATCCATAAATATGGAAATCCAAAGTTTCTTGTAAATGGATTTTTTCAAATGTTTGATTTCGGCTACTACGACAATAAGTTTGGTCAGATGCCACATTAGTTCATTTCCATATTTATAAGTCAATGGGACCAACACCAATACTGAGACGAAGATTTGTGAATGTATGATTCATAAATTGGTTATTTTGTGAATGACTACAACAAGAAATGTAGAAAATTTATAGTACATGTATAGATAATGACACTCATTAAGAAAAAATATGGAACATTTGGTTTCGAGTTTCATTTATGAAAGAGTGAAATATTGTGGAATACATTTTTTACAGTAATTAAAGAGAGAAAAACATGTAAAAAATAAATATAACAATTGTAAACAAATGAAATAAAACATAAACATATAATTATTTGACAATTATTTCTTGGGAAAAATCTCACTCAATGTATTATTGAAAAATTGAATGGTTACAATAAATTATATATTTTTCATGCACTCTAAATCACACTCAATGTTTTATTGAACAACTAAATTGTTACAATATATTAGAGATTCATTGTGTTCTAAAAAAGAGTGTTCAACATTGAGCTTCTTGCTTGGCTACTGGATATTTATGAATATAGGGAAAGATGAATACAATGTCTAAGTTTTGTGAATTTATGAATGATAAACTAAATATTTTGTGAATAACTACCACAAGAATTGTAGCTAATTTATAGTACTATGTATGGATAGTCACATCCGATAAAAACAAATATGGAACATATGGTTTAGAATTTTATTTAACAAATAATGCAATATTGTGAATACTTTTCCCATTAATTAAAGACACACACATTACAATGCAAAGGGAAACCCTCGTGTACTTCCCTATATTCTTCACGGCATAAGCTCGGGTCAACAATAGGGATCAAATTCATTACAAGAATATTGTCATTATGAGATCAACATGTCACTTATGGTATAGAACTTGGGTGGGGAGGAATCCTATAAATGTATCTGATGCACTAGAATCTTGTTGCAACCTTTGAATGGGAGTCCACATGTTTTTTTTATTCTTCCATTCATCCCTCGCTTCTATTATCCAATCGGGTTGGATGATCAAGATAGCACAGAGAAAGGCCTCAACATATTCATCCGTTATTGAGAGTGCATATGCCACAACATTTTGATTCCTTCTTTTGTAGATGATTTCAAAATCATAACTCAACATCTTGGCCACCCATTTTTGTTTTTCTTCTGAAGATAGTCTTTGTTCCAAGAAGTATTTAAGACTATCATGATCTATTTTGACCTTGAAGTGCCTACCTATTAGGTAAGGGTGCCATTTCTTCAATGCATGTAGTATTTCCATCATTTACTTCTCATAAATGGGTTTGTGTAAGTCCTTTCCCTTTGACAACTTTCAAAATCAAGGGGCATTTCTTCTTGCATTAGAACAAAACCAATTCCATTTCTCGAGGCATCACATTCCACAATAAAGGTTTATGTGAAGTCTAGTGTGGTAAAGACAGGATATTTACACATAACCTCTTTAAGTTGTACAAAAGATTGAGTTTCCTCTGGATTCCATGAAAATGCATACTTCTTAGTTAATGTCTTTAAAGGTGTTTCTATTCTTCCATAGTTCCGAACAAACTTGCGGTAGTAACCTATCAAACCCAAAAATCCTCTAAGATTCTTCAATGTTTTTGGAATTGTCCAGTCCATCATGGCCTTAATCATGTTAGGGTCTAACTTGACACCATCATGAGATACAATATGACCCAAATACTCTACCTCCTTCACCCCAAAGAAACATTTGAATGGTTTGGCATATAGTTGTTGATCCTTTAGTAGTTGTAGCACCTTGTCAACATGTCGCACATGATACTCCCAAGACTTGCTATAGATTAGTATATCATCAAAAAATACTCACACAAATTTTCGAAGAAAGGGATTGAAAATGGAATTCATCAACCCTTTGAATGTGGAAGGTGCATTTTTAAGGCCAAAAGGCATGACCAAAAATTCATAATGGCCTTCATGAGTTCGGAATGTTTTTTTTGGGATATATGCTTCCTTCATTCTAATCTGATGACACAACAGAGATCCAAGCTTGTGAAATAGATTTATCCATGTAGTTAATCTAACAATTCATCAATCATGGGAATGAGAAACTTATCTTTAATAGTGATCTTGTTGAGATCTCTATAATATGAACACATATTCCATGAGCCCTCTTTCCTGAGTACCATTATCGTTGGTGCAGAGTAAGAACTTTGGCTAGGTATTATAATGCTATCCTCTAACATTTCTTCAAGCATATGCTCAATTACACTCTTCTCGGCATAAGGGTATCTGTAAGCCCTGATGTTAGGAGGAACACTCCTAGAAATTAGGTGAATATCATGATCATGATTCCGTTCCACAATGAACCAAGAAGAGCCACTTCTTGAATTTCCATATTTGCAACTCAAAGATGAATACATTATGAATGATAAATTGAATATTTTTTGAATTGTAGCTAATTTATAGAATATGTATGGATAGTCACATCCATTAAAA
>ML815088.1:44880-91773 GCA_009831015.1 Picea engelmannii
ATCTTTAAATATTAGCCCAAGATAATTAGCAAGAGTGTAAAATTGAACAAGGAAAAAAACTTTGGAAACAAGATATACCTTAAAATCCTTTGTTTAATTTGAATAGAGCCACTAACACAAATCTGATGTATGATTCCAAAATACATTGGACCAATATATTATTTCTTTGGATTCATGGTATAGAAGGTACCAAGAGTTCAAAAATTATACACATTTGGTAGACAAATATGGATAAATAAAAAATATTTCCCATATAATACATGATTAAAGGAGTCCTTGGATTATGAAGGTACTTCATAGCCATCCCCTACTCCACACAATTACATAAACATAGTGAAGGTGAAATATTTACAAATGCTATAATAAAAAAAATAAAGAAAGGTCGTTTAGTTGTATACCCTAAAATTAATTCATTTCTATTCTACATGGATCCCCTACATCTTTGGTTTGTGCCTTATCTAAACCACATACTATTTGAAAACATGTTTTTCAACATTGTTGATGAGCTCCTTGATTACAATGCAAAATAGCCCATGTTTAGAGATGAACCATGGTCCCCATGATTATCTGATTGATAACAACATTTATCCTTCTTTATAGATGATTATCCAGTTGGATTGTAATATTAAAAATATAAAAATAAAACAAAAATTTTAAACCATTTGGTTTATAAGAATAATAAAGAAAACAAATTGAAATTGATTAAAACAATTTCATGAAAAAGCTTAAAAGTTATTATTATTATTTAAAAACATACTTTTTTTTGTGTATCATCTATTAAAAACTGGATGTAATAGATTTAGACTCAACATTTACTATGAGATAATCTCCTTAAGGAATATTTCAGTTTCCATAAAATAAATAACAACAACAACAACAACAACAACAATCTAATTTAAAATAAAACATTTGACTATTTAGCCTATGAAGGTGTACATACCCTTTTAATTTGAGCCTCTACATTTTAACAATAACAAATTTATTAAAACATTTTTTTCCAAAAATAAATCTCTGTGTATATGTGTGATTTCAATTGTTTTATTTGATGTTATTAAGAATCTGTGTGTATATTGCATCGTTGTAAAACTTTTAAATTTTTAATTTGGCATTAGAATAGTTATTGGCTTTAGGACAATTCCTTTGTGGCTAAGGGTTTGGCTCGGGTCCATGATAAAACGTGTTATAGTGGGAGATCTACGATATCAATTCTTGTGGCCAAAATAAATGACAAGCAGTTTAGATATAAAGATACAAAAAATAATGGGAAAAGTATTGAGTTGTGGAATCTCAAGATGGAAGATTTACTGGTAGACAAAGATCAACGAGACACTCTATATCTAAGTACAACACCTACAGGAAAACCAACAAAAGACTAGAAAAAGTTGGATCGGAAGGAAAAGATGTAACATCCCCACTATAATGTTGCAGAACGTGTATGTACGTGATTTGTCTATACTGCATCCTTTGTATATACACGACATGTCTATACTGCAACCTCCATACACCTTCAGAAAGATAGGTTTTTCACCTTTCTGAAACTTAGATACTTTGTTGCCTCTCTCACATCAACCTATAACCCCTCACTGTGTCCAATCTATAGTTTTACCCTATGCATACATAATCATACACACACCTTAATCAAGTGAATCTATGTCTCTCTAATCATGTGCCATGCATGTGTATACAATCATGATCAAGTGTAATAATCCTCACATGGACTAGACATAAAATTGTCACTGATATGAAAACTCATACTACACAACAACTTCACCAACACATCACAACCAAAAACCCTCAACCATGTACCAAGAAATACAATATATGACTCAACACTCAAATCAACAAGATGTACCAATGATTAATACCAAACCTACCAGGGTTGTATTTCTGTAGATCAAGTTGATACAATAAATACCATACAAATAACATCCTCTCTAGTGAAAATCCTCAAAGTTCCATAACCATATCTCATGTAGACAACACCATACAACTACACATAATAATATGGCATACCTTTTGAACCTATAGATAGATCTGTTGTACCTGATCACTGTAGACCTTCCTGGGAGCTTGCTTTCAAACTTCGAGAACCTGACACCCTCAACAACTTCAAGATTTCATGGATTTTCCAAACTATATGAATCCTCCTCTTCTTTAGCTCATGTATGTACACACCTTAATCCACTGCAGCTTGCGTATGTACGTGACTTCCTCCCCTGCAGCCCAAGTATACCTCAAAAAATAGGTTTTTCTTAGTAATTCTGCAACTCTGGAACTTTCTCCGTCAACCCTTCTTTGTTGCCTCAGACTTGTGTAACTTCAGATGTATCAATGAGTACCTACAATAAACTTTTCACAAATAATAGATATTCAATGTGCTCATTAGGTTCTAATAGGAGACCCTTTCTCTCTTATTTATACTCTCCAAGTAGCTTGTTGGAAATTTGGTTGTCATTGATGTCAACCTTAATAAATAGGTGAAGTATTATTGATTGATTGTTTTGAGAATCATTGTCAATATTGAACATAATGTTATGAGGTTTAGACATAATGTTATGAAGGTGAATTAGCATTGTCAATATTGGACATAATGTTATGAAGGTGAATTAGCATTGTCAATATTGGACATAATGTTATGAAGGTGACTTGAATGTCAAGCATTGACAATATTGGACATAATTTTATGAAGGTGACTTGAATATTATTAGAAAGACAATATTGACTAATATATTGTATGATCTTAATACACTCATCCTATATTGTATAAGGTTGATATTGTTTCATTAACATCCATGCACAAAAGAAGAAATTGTCTAGATAAAAAGGGTAAATGGATAATCCAATATGGATCCATACAAATCACAAATAAAGAAGTTAATAAGACATGGTTTGTTAAAATTGATTCATAAAATCTCAATTGAAGAAGAGTCCAGAGATGAGAAAAAATGTCAATGGTGGATGTTTAGTGAGGACGCATTGACTCCATCAAGTCACAAGTCGAGTCGATTCAAACAAAAATAAGGTCAACTATATGGAAGTCGATCGACTGCAAGATGAGTCGAAGACAAGTCGATCGACTTCAAGACTGCAGATTGACGAAAGATGGAAAAGACAAGTTGATCGATTTAAAGACAATTCGAAGATAATTCGACCAACTGTAGGTCAAAGTTGAAGGAAAATTGAGTTGGGAAATACAAGTCGGCCAAAGCAAGTCGAGACGACCAAAGTCGAATTTCTCAAGTCGGTTTTCTTCCAAGTCAAGTCGGTCCAAGAAAGAAGTAACCTAAAGGTTGAAGTCGAAGAAAACTTAAATACAAGTCGGGTCGAGGCTGAAGCAAGATGGGTCAACAAGAATTTAAATACTCAAGTCAAAATTTATCCTAGTTGAGTCGACCAAAAACATGTTTTTCAGTTGAATGATGAAGAAAATACGAAAAAGGGTGAGACCAAGTCAAATATTTAGTGACTAGCAATTGAGAGGGAACCGATTTTAATATAACCATCAAGTAAATTTTTTACAAGTTGAGTTTAAATAATCACCAACAAAGGAGATATGTGGAAGCCGATTTAGACACTCATGAAAAGGTAATATGTACTGAAGTCAATCTGACATCCGACAATGAAAGGAAAATATGGGAACATTTCTTTCAAATAACTTCCTGTACCAACCACCTTGCACACTTTTTGGGGAAATTGCCCACTTGTCGGCTAATTGGGCATGTTTTGAAAAAAACATATGTCGTATAATTTTAAAATTTGTTTCCATCATTTCATAATATTTATATGAAAATAACTGTCTAAATTAGTATACGAAAATCAATTAATAAAATTTAACATTTGTGTTAATTAAATAAAGGCGGTGCAATGTTTCATTCCAAAATGACACATTGTTTCAAAGTGGCACCCTTTAGAGGACTATATAACCAAAGTAATATGAAGGGAAGAATGTGTCTTGGTGGATATATATATATAATGGATTGAATTAAAGTTCATTCTATCAGGTTGGTGCCTATTTATAAGCCGAGTCTTTTCATGAGGATTGGATTCCTTACATCTCAGTTGGATCTGAGATCAACAAGCTGGGTCTTGTTATGAGGGTTGGATTCTTCATTTCTCAGTTGGATTTGAGAACTATAAGTTGGGTCTTGTATCAGAGAGTTGAATCTCTCATATTCAGTTGAAGTTGAAGATATTAAAGGATTGATTTATTTGTATTCATTCAAGTTAAATAAAAGAATGATATTTTATCTACTTCATACAGTTTGTGTTATACATGTTTATGAATAATTAATTGGACTGCATATATATTATTCGGTTAATTTAGTTAATCTATGAAAGTGTGAAAAGTATCCAAAAGTTTCAGACACTGATTCACCCCCACCCATCTCAGTGTTAGTGTGTGTTTCAACAATTGGTATCAGACAAATGTTTCTTCAAGGGAAAAAAGTCTAATCACTTGAAGGAAGATCCTACTAAACACAAAAATGGATGAACAAATTGTTCTCTCCACAAATGAAGCTCCTTTATTTGATGGAACATACTACTCTTCATGGAGGGAAAGAATGGAAATATATTTGAAGTCAAGAGGATATGGAGTTTGGGAATTAGTATTAAGTAATCCTTGGAACTTAACTACTTCAACGAACAAATCCAAAACTGCAAAAGAAGCAAATAGAAACAATTCAATGACATTAAAATTAATCTAGAATGGACTGTTAGACCGAATCAAAGAAAATATGGGACACTGCACCTATGTGAAAGTATTATGGGTCCAACTAGAGCGTTCTTATCAGAGTAAAGTACAAAACACATAAAAACAAGACAATACCATCAAAGAATTGATGCAATCCCCAATCATCAATAAAGAAGACAACTCAAACAAGGAATTGAAGCAATCCCCAATCATCAATAAATAAGACAACTTAAACAAGGAATTGATGCAATCCCCATTCATCAAAGAAGAAGGCAACTCAAACAAGGAATTGATGCAATACCTAGTAATCAATGAAGAAGACATCTCTATCAAGGGATTGATGCATACCTCAGTAATCACTGAAGAAAAAATATTGAATCTTAAGGCTGATGTTATAGCTGCATTATAAGAGATTCGTATGGAACCAGGAAATGGTATATATATTGAAGTTATTGCAGAGGCTCTTAATAATATCGAACACACAACTATGTGCACTCTAGAAGAGTTGGAGAAAATTCAAAAGAAAGATACTTTGCTACTACAACATTTATATCAATCTAACAACCATACAGAGCAAGAAGAAAAGATTCATCTAGAAGAAAAAGAACAAGAGATCAATAGATTAAAGACTGGAGTTGTTGAACTAATAAAATAAATGAACAAGTTGAAGGAATATGACAAACTCAATAAATTCATAGAAGAATTAGACAAAAGAAATGGTCAACAGTATAAAGAATCAACTTGAAGAAGCTAAGGAAAGTGAAGAAACCCTGAAGATCCAGTTGACTAAAAAGGAAGAATCATACCACACGCTGGAATTGAAAGTCATCAACCTCAAAAGGATTCAACTAGAAAACAAGGAAGAAATCAACAGATTGAAAAGTGAAGTTGTTGATCTAACAAAATAAACAAAAGATTTAAAGATATATGCAAAAACCAATAAATGCTCAGAGGTATTGGATGAGACAGAAGAAATAGTCATCAGTCTAAAGACTCAACTTGAAGAAGCTAAGGAAATAGAATAAGACTTGAAGATCCAGTTGACTAAAAAGGAAGAAACATGTCACATATTGGAATTGGAAGTTATGAACCTCAAAAAGAAGAGTGAAAAGACAAAAGCAACTATCAAATTCCAAAAAAACTCAACCATCCTGGATAAGATATGGAATATTCAAAGACCAACCGATGACAAAACTGGTCTTGGGTACAATACGAAAGAAGAAGGTGGCAAGTGGAACAACATTCACAAACATGAGAAAACAGTATCCTCCTCAAAAGGAAAAAGTGCAATCACAAACCAAATATAAACCATGAAATTTGTTAAAGGAGGAAGCTATAAAAGTAAAAAACAAGAAACATATCAAAAGGTAGATTTCTCATGTCACAATAGACTTGAGTATGGAAACACCTTCAATGGCTATTTCTTTTCTTGTAAAAACTTTGGTCACAAAGCATTGGAATGCAAGAGTCCTGAAACGAAAAAATCCAAGAAGGTCCAATAACTTAATGAGATGTTGGAGATGCAATTATGTTGGGCACAAAAAAAAGTTATGTCATGTCAGGAGATGCTACAACTGTGATAAGTTTGGGCACAAATCCCAAGACTGCAAGAAATCAAGAAGACACCCCATGAAAAATAATCCATACAAGTCAGGAAGGAAATCTAATGAAATTTGGAAGAAAATAAGAGAGGATGAATCTCAAAGGACAAATGTAGAAAATAAAAGTTCATCAAATAGAGTACCTTATGGAAAGTTATGGAGAAGAAATTATGAAGAAGAAAGGAAGAAATATGATGAATATCTTGCACCTAAAAATGAAGAAATTGATAACAATAAACTTATGCCATATGGATGAAACTCCTAATAAGGAATGTGAAATTCAAAGATTTGCATATGAAGAAGAAAAAGATCAAGGAAGAAGAATCTATAAAGAAGAATATGAAGAATATAATGGTGCACAAAACAATGGTGATGATGATGAACTCTCAAAAGAAAATCAGTCTGTAGAATAGTGTGATGAATAAAACAAATAATATCTAAAGAAGAAAGCAAAAAAAGGAGTTCAAAATATATAAAGACATAGTATGAACATAGAAAAGTTATTAATGATATGAAAGAACAATAAAGATCTCTTGGAATCAAATAACTAAAGAATATCAAGAAGAAGAATAAATAGATCAAGAAGAGGAGGTGCTGGAAGGGGAGGGCAAGGAGGAGCTAGAAGGGGAGAGTGAGGAGGGGTTGGAGCTGCAAGGGGATAGCGAGGAGGAGTTGGAGTTGGAAGGGGAGGGCAAGGTGAGCGAGGAATATCTGGAAGGGGAGAACGAGGATGAATAATATCTATAAGGGGAGGGTGACCTGAATGAGTTGGTCATTACTATATGGGAATTCAAGAATGAGGAGGTCCACCCTGCTCTTCCATCAAACTCGTCTTCGTGGGAATGTGTGGAGATTGCATAAATGCCTTCTTTCCTTTGCAATAAATGGATGAATCATACTATGCAAGGATTCTTTTCTCTACACAGACACTGCATAGGAGTGGGAGATCACATATGTTTCACACCATGTATCGACAATGCTATACCATCAGGATTGGTAGAGGTGTTTGACTACAATTTAATTGATAACACATGGAATTGACTTCCCACTTGTCTCGCAAGTCATGTTTGCGGAGATAATTATTGTAGGTTGTCATTTTACACTGCTATAGCCTTTGAACCAAACCAGCAGATGAAATTTGAGTAAAACAATTTACGACTTTCAATTTAAGATAACATTTGTTCATTAAAGAAGTTTTAGATTAATATATTTAGTCTATTTTTTACTGTGATTCTAAATTCATTTTATTTTCAAATATATATATATATATATATATATATATATATATATAATTTTCTTTAAATCATTTTAAAAAAATAGATTTAATTTTTATTTTTTAAATTTGGTTTAATAATTCTTTTTAAATATTATGTTGAAAATATTATGTTAAAAATATAAAAATTAAACAATTTTTTTAAACAATTTCAATAAGAATAATAAAGAAAAAAAATTGAAATTGAGTAAAGTAATTTCATGAAAAAACTTAAAAATTATTATTATTATTTAAAAACATACTTTATTTTTTTTTGTGTATCATCTATTCAAAACTCTATGTAATAGATTTAGACTCAACATTTACTACGAGATAGGGATTTTTAACACACACTTTAAACAATATGTCTAATCATCATTTGAGGCACTAAAAGAAACACTAACAACACTATTATATTCCATGCTTCTCCTTAAGGAATATTTCAGTTTCCCAAAACCAAAACACTCACCTAACTAAAATCCTTCAAAATAAATGTGAATTTTTTTGTTTATTTTAATTCCATAAAATAAATAATATAATAATAATAACAACAATAATAATCCAATTTCAGGTCAAAACTTTGATTACTTAGTCTAAAGAGGTGTATATATCCTCTTACCTATTAAATTCAATTTAACTTCTTATTCTACATTGTGAACTTTCCATACAAAGGTGAACTTGACATACCCTCTAGATTTGAGCCTCTACATTTTAACAATAACAAAATTATTAAAACATTTTTTTTCAAAAACAAATATTAGAGAACTAAAAGAATGTTGGAATCAAATTAATGAGAATTTGCACAACAACATTCATGAGTTACATTTTTCCTTATTCATGAGTTAGGGGAAAATGTCACTTCTTATTCATAATAAAAACAATAGGTTAGAATTTGGAAAATCTTATTCATAATAAAAACAATAGGTTAGAATTTGGAAAAGCTACAAGAGCATTTCATAACATTTGGGAAGAAATTATCTTCACATCTAATAAAAATGTTGTATAACATATTAGTATACATTTCTTTGTTGTCATCAACCGATTCACATATATTTAGAGCCTTTCCTTTTTTAAGTATAATAGTATCTAGTAAGCCTTAAATACTAAGGTCAATCTCCACATAGGTATCAACACATTTAAAAGATATAATCTTAATTTGATATATATATATATATATATGCCCAAGATATTCATTGTTTTTAAAAACTGAAAAATCCTAAAAATGGTGTGCAAAATTATGAAGACGTACCCATACAAGAATTTTCCCTATAGACATATTAGATTTATTTAAATTTGGGAAACTTGGGGTAACAAAAATAACAATTCTTCCCCATAAATAGGGACCCTCCTTGAAAACATTCTAATAATTAGCAAGAGTATAAAATTGAACAATGAATATTTTTTTGGAAACAAGATATACCTTAAAGTCCTTTGTTTAGTTTCAATAGAGACACTAACACAAATATAATGTAGGAGGCAAAAATACATTGGACCAATAGATTATTGTTTTGGATTCATGGTATAGAAGGAATCAAGAGGTAAAAAATTATACACATTTGGTAGACAAATATGCATAAATAAAAAATATTTTCCATACAATACATTATTAAAGGATTCCTTTGATGAGGAAGGTACTTCATATCCATCCCCTACTCCTCCACACAATTACATAAACATAGTGAAGGTGAAATATTTACAAATGCTATAATAAAAAAATAAAGAAAGGTCATTTAGTTGTATACCCTAAAAATAATTCATTTCTAGTCTACATGGATCCCCTACATCTTTGGTTTGTGCCTTATCTATACCACATACTCTTGGAAACCATGTTTTTCAACATTGTTGATGAGATTCTTGATTAAAATGCAAAATATCCCATCTTTATAGATGAACCATGGTCCTCGTGATTATCCGGTTGATAACAACATTTATCCTTCTTTATAGATGAAAACATTGCATACTTCTTATCTATAAACATCTAAGAATTCAAATCAATGAAAATATTCCTACTCCTTTTTCAATATTGAAGGAATATCAATGAAAACATTACTCATTGTAATTGATGACAACACTGTAAGCTCATCCTTTATCGACATCGAAAAAATATTATTGTTTAAAAGAAACATCGGACGCATTGAATAAATTGATCTCATATATGTAAATGGATTAACACCATCATATACTAATGAAATATTTGTTTGGTATGTGTTATATTCTTTACATTACTATAAGACCCCCTCTTTGGGGGGTTTATTTTCAAATTGTTTGGGTGGTGTTTTTCCTTTTGCAGGGGTAGTTTTGTTGGCATATTTATAGACAGAAGGCAGAGTATGCTTGTTTGTCATTGATGGCAAGATCAGCACAATGAGAGTATACTTGTTTGCAGATGATAGAAAGATGAGCAGTGCAACGATGATGGCATGGAAATAACATAAGTTTACGCTCAAGAGGAGGAGCGACAATGATCGTTCGATCACCCATCCTGAATTTTCGATGGCTGTCAGATCTGAATTCAGACAGGAGGAGCGTGCATAAGAGGAGAACAAATATCAGATGTTGGATCTGAGTGTCGAGGACCAACAACCATCAGATCTTGTATAACTGCGAAGAGGATAAGGCTGAGTACTATCCTCTAACTTCACGATATGCAAGGTCGCAAAAAACTCTTGGTAATTGGAGTCAGAGGACATGTGGTGAAAGATCAGCATTTCACTGACTGAAAGGTCAAAGGAAGGAGGTGCTCTAACCCTCGAACTCGCGATATGAAAAGCCACAAAATGACCTGAGTCATAGGATCCAGAGGAGACATGGTGAAAGATCAACATTTAGCTGACTGAAAGGTCAAAGGAAGGAGGTGCTCTAACCCCTCAAACTCATGAAGTCATGAAATGCGAAATCACGATTTGATCACAGCCGTTGATCAAAGGGAGAGTATGGACCGTTGATCTGGCACAATGAAGAATGAAGTCCAAGTTTTCTAAGAAGAGATACAGACCGTTAAATATCCGAGGATCATGGACTGTTGATCTGGAGTATTTCAAAGTTTCACAAGTTGGGAGTCTGAAGGCAACTCATATCATAAACTTTTGATACGCAAAGTCGTGAAACAATCTTGGTCGTTGGATCCAGAGGACACGTGGTGAGCAATTGGAATTTTGATGACTTGCACATTGGAGGAGTCAAAGGAATGTGGCACAGGAACTCGCGATATGCGAAGTTGCGATGATATTGGAGCTGTCATATTGAAGAAAATTTTTGGACCAGTGATCTGACAAGCGAAGCGCTTGAATGTTTGTCTTGTGGTCATAGCCAAGGTCACATCGTCGAAGGATGAAGGGAGGAGCTAGCACGCTGCTAAGATCAATTTCTGATATCGCGACTTGGCAGAGTCAAGACACCTCATACCAAGATCCTTGAAGTCGTGAGTCACGAAGCGTCTTATGGATAAGCGCTTAGTCACAACTAGTGGTCATATGAGAGGAAAGAGCTAGCCCTGCTAAGCTTCATTTTGTAGTTTTTCATTTCGGGAGTTTGGAAGCAACTTACAATAGGAGGTCGCAATATGTGAAATCATGAAATCACTTTACGTTTATCATTTAGACACAGCTAGTGGTCATATGGGATAAACGCAAGACCCTACAGATGTAATCCAATGATTCTGGTTAATTGGGAATTTGATCGAAGGGATACTCTTTCACATCACAGTTAATTGTTCAGTTACGATTCAGTTAGCAGAATTGAATCATAGTTCTTGGATATTTGGTGATTCAATCACTGAGGCGTTTCCTTGGAGATTTGAGGTTTAACTAAATTGGTGGGAGAGCATAAAAGAGATATGCAGTGAATGTGTGAGGTTGCATGTTCTCACTGAAAAAATGCGTTGAACTGTGAGAAAGGAAAATTACAGTATGCAAAATGTGAGATCAAACTCAAAGATGAGAGACAAAAGATGAACAGAAAAAAGTAAGAATAGTATTGTAGAACAGATAGAAGCAAGAGAAGAATTTCAGAATAGAAAAAAGCATAGCATAATTGCATAACAGATAGAAGCAAGAGAAGAATTTCAGAATAGAAAAAAGCATAGCATAATTGCATAACAAATAGAAGTAGAGAATATTTTCGTAATAGAGAAGAATCAGTAAGAATTGATATATCTGTATTCTTTATTATTCAGTCAAAAAATTCATAATCAGGGAGGTAGGGTGGTGCTAGGGAGTACTGTGGTCCTCTGATATTCAAGTTGGTTCTTGAATATTGGAAGTTGTATCTTCCATCTAGTTGTGGCTAAAAACTAGGGTCGCAGGGTGGCGCTATGGAAAACACAGAGTTTTTTGTATGCAAGTTGGTTCTTGTATAAGTCCAGTTGGTGTTGGAACACTTAAGGAGTTGATGCTTCCTTGTAGTGGGTGCTAGAGAAATTAGAGGGTTGGTTCTCTCAGCAAGATGGATCTTGTAAAACAGAGGTAGTAGCCTCACATTGAGTTGGTGCTCAAAGATAGATGATGTACAAAACATAAAAGATTGTTTATCATTCGAAGAAGAAGAGGTTTTCTCCCTTTATGGGTTTCCTCATGAAAATATTTCTTTGTGTATATATTATGTGTGAATGATGTTCATTATTTATGTTGTTCATATATTGTATAATACTGATGGTCACTTGGAGAAGATTAAAAATTGTTTGAATAGTCATATAATTGTTTAAGCGTAGTAACAATTGATTCACCCCCTGCTTAATTGTCTTAGTAATTTGAACAATTGGTATCAGAGTGGGTTCCTTTTATTTAAAGATAAATATGTAAGATTAAACATGATAATCCATGAAGGTACTTCAGCCAATAAGCCTCCTCTATTTGATGGAACAAATTTTTTCTTCTGGAAAGTTAGAATGAGAACATAATTAATGGCCCTAGGTGTTGATGTTTGGGATGTAGTAGAGACTGGATATATAAATCCTGTTGTGATAGCTTCCAAATATGATAAGTTGGAATTTAGCTTCAATTCAAAGGAAATGAATGTTATCTTGAGTGGACTTGTTGAAGTTGATTTTGCAAAGGTGATGCATCTTGAATCTGCCAAAGAAATGTGGGATAAACTTATTAGCAGTTATGAAGGAAATGAGAAAGTAAAAGATGCCAAACGTTAGACATATAGATTGAAATTTGAACAACTAAATATGAATGAAGATGAAATAGTTAGCAAGTATTTTTTAAGATTTGAAGAACTTGTGAATTCCATGAAGGGTCTTGGTGAGAAGATTGAAGAATCATTTTTAGTTCAGAAGATTTTAAGATCTTTGCTTGATAAATTTAATCCAAAAGTATCTGCAATAGAAGAAATAAATGATCTTAAAAATATGTCCATTGATCAACTCCTAGGAACTCTAATTGCATATGAAATGAGAATTAGCAAAGATAAATCCATTACTAGAGAAGCATCTTTTAAAGAAGAAAATAATACTGATTCAGAACTAGATGATATTGAGGCAAAATTTGTGAGAAGGTTAAAGAAAGGATCAGGAAAATACCAAGGCAAGTTTCCCTTCAAATGATTTAACTGTGGTAAAATAGGTCATTTTTCATCTAAGTGTCCTCACAATAAAAAGTACCAAAAGGACCAGAACTATGATGATGAAAATAAATACAAATTTAAAAAATATAGTAAAAAGAAAATTTTGTGTGCAAACAATGATGACTCCTCAGAAGACATAGATAGTGATTCATCCTGTGAAGAAAAAGTGAATGATTTTATGCTTATGGATATGGGATATCTTGATGATAAACACACAGGAGGTGACATGGATGATGAAGAAGTTGTGGTGGATATGGAAGGTGAATTAATCAGTGCTTTGGAAGAAATTGACAGACTCAAATGTAAGAAGAGAAAACAAAAACAGTTGTTGATGCAGTTTAAAATGAATGGTAAAAAACTTGATGAAGACTTTGTCTTACTAAAAGTGGAGTTAGAAGAGGTAACGAAAATAGAGGACATTCTGAAACAACAACTATCAGAGAAGAAAGTGAGATGTGAAGCTTTGGAAGAAGAAATAGTAAAAACTAGAAAAGAGATGGATAAGTTTAAGGTATTGTATCACCAAAATATGTCAAATGTTAAATTCTCAGAAGGATTAACCTCCATTCTAAATTAGAAAGGGAATCCAAAGTTGAAAGATGGCTTGGGTTATGAAGAAGGATCAAGTAGTGATCATCCAAGTAACACAGGATCCATCAAGTTTGTCAAATCTATAATCATTGACAACAACCACTCTTCAGAAACAAAGAAAGATGATTAACCACCAAAAAGGAATGAAAGAAAAAGTACCAGAACTTAATCTGTAGATCAAAGAAATCATCAACATGGAAGATATTGATCCGCTCAAAGAAGACAGTATTTTTTCAGGTACAAAGGATTTTTCAATGGATATTGTTTTTTCTGTTCTAACTTTGGTCATAAAGATGTAAATTGTTCTTTAATATTTAGATATGAGAAATAAAGATACTCAAGGAATAATTATTTTTCACAACAAATATCGAGACAACCAAGTAAAAAAAAACACAAACTATAAATCATGTGATGGCTGGGAAAAGGACGCAGGTGAAACATAACAACAATTATGAGCATAGCAATCGCTATGATCTGTTATTCAGTGAACCAGAATGCTACATATGCCATAATTATGGACATAAAGCTGCAAATTATCGATTAAGGAACTATAAGCCAGATTTGAATCCCACTACTGAAAATTTCAAAGTTTGGAATAAGAAAGAAGATGACAAGTGTGGATTAGTGTTATCATCCCAAAGAAAAAAGAATCTCTGGTATATTGACAGTTAATGCTCCAAACATATGACTGGAGACAAAAGTAAGTTTCTAACTTTAAGTGAAATCAAATCAGGGAATGTAACTTTTGGAAATGATGCACCAAGAAAAATAAAAGGTAAAGGAATTGTAAGTCTGAGTAATGGAAAAGGAAAATCTCAAGATGTGTTGTTTGTAGATGGCCTGAAACATAATCTACTAAGTGTTAGTCAAGTTTGTGATATAGGATGTGAAGTTGTTTTTACTTCTAAAGATTGTAAAATAAAGTCTGTGAATTCAGGACAGTTGATTGCAAAAGGCATAAGAACAGAAAACGATGTCTATGTGTTAAAAAAGGAAAAAGAAGAATGCCACTTAAGCAAGTATGATGAAAGTTGGCTATGGCATAGGATACTTGGACACCTAAATTTTGATCATATAATCAATCTTAGAAACAATGGGGCAGTAAAACATCTTCCAAAGATATCAAAGACAAATGATTATGTTTGTAAACCTTGCCAAATAGGAAAGCTTACTTGGACATAGTTCAAATCTAAAAAAAATCCTTCTACAAAAAAACCTCTCCAGTTAGTACATATGGATTTATGTGGACCATAAAGAAAAGAAGCTATAGGAAAAGAAAACTATTTTATGTTGATTATTGATGATTATTCTAGACTAATATGGGTTGCCTTTTTGAAGGAAAAATCTGAAGCATTTGAAAAATTCAAAGTGTTTAAGGCTCTGACTGAGAATCAAACAGGAAAAAGATTGAAGGTAGTAAGGTATGATAGAGGAGAAGAGTTTAGTTCATGGAACTTCAAAGAGTTCTGTGATAAAAATGAGATCAAAAGAGAGTACACAATTCCAAGGACTCCACAGCGAAATGGAGTAGTTGGGAGGCAGAATAGACTAGTACAACAAATGGAAAAATCAATTATGAATGAAAGGAATATTGCTCAGACATATTGGATGGAAGCAATCCATACAATTAGTCATATTCTTAACAAAGCTCATCTCAGGCCACACAGTGACAAGACTTCTTATGAACTATGGTTTGGAAGACCTTCTTTAATCAAACATTTTAAAGTCTTTGGGAGTAAGTGTTATATCAAGAATAATGATGAAAGCGTTGATGAAGGTGTCTTCTTAGGTTATGATACAAACAGTAAAGGATAAAAATGTTATAATAAGAGACTGCATAAGTTGGTTGCATGTATCGACATAAAAGTTGATGAAGAAATCCTAGTACGGAATGTAAGAGGTGTTGAACCAAGCACAAAAGATATAGTTGAATATGAAGATGAACAAGTCCAAGGATCAGAAAGAGAAGAATCTAAATCAGATGAAGATATGAATACTCAAGCTGACACAAATCAGCAGAAAGAAACAAAACCACCTCTCGGAATTGTTAGAAAGAATCATCCTGGAAATCAGATAATTGGAGATATAAATAAAGGAGTTCAGACAAGAATAAAATTGATTAAAGACTCAGAACAATCTCATGTTTCTTTTCTATCTATGATTGAACCTAAAAAATTTGATGAATCCAACAAGCATGATGATTGGATTAGAGCTTGATCAGATTGAGAAGAACAATACTTGGGAGCTTGTTCCTAGACCTGAAGATAAGAATGTAATAGGTTCCAAATGGGTGTTCAAGAATAAAATGAATGAAAAAGGACAAGTTGTTAGGAATAAATTCAGATTGGTCTGTAAAGGGTATGCACAAGTTGAAGGACAATATTTTGATGAAACCTTTGCACTAGTGGCAAGATTGGAAGCCATCAGAAAGTTTCTTGCATGTTCTTGTCATAAGAAATTTAAGTTTATCAGATGGATGTTAAGTCAACATTTCTTAACAGAGATCTAAAGGAACAAGTATATATGGAGAAACCTGAAGGATTCTCATTGAAATATAATCCTGACTATGTCTGCAATTTGAAGAAGGCTTTATATGGACTAAAACAAGCACCACAAGCTTGGTATTATAGACTGCACATATTTTTACAAGACAAAGGGTTCAAGAAAGGTATTGTTGATGGCAATCTCTACATTAAGTCGGAAGGTGATAATTTATTAGTTGTTTCGATTTATGTAGATGACATTATTTTTTGTTGTACTAATGATTCTTCTATCTAGTGGTTTGCTAATTCTATGAAATCAGATTTTGAGATGTCCATGATAAGAGAACTGTCATATTTTCTTGGTTTACAAGTAAATCAAAGTTCTAAAGGAATATTTATCTCTCAAGAAAAATATTTGAAAGATATGTTGAAGAAGTTTCAAATGGAAGACTCTTCCCCTATTAGTACACCTATAGTGGTCAGTTGCAAGCTCAGTAAAGATGATATTTCACCTGATGTTGATCAAATGACATATCGATCAATGATAGGAAGTCTTCTATACATCACAACATCCCATCCTGATACAATGCAAGTTGTTGGAATGGTAGGTCGTTATCAGTCTACTCCTAAACAAAGTCATTTAGTAGTTGTAAAAAGGATATTCAAATACTTGAAGGGCACAATGACTTATGGTCTGTGGTATCCTAAAAATCAGAATTTTCAGTTAACTGCTTATTCATATGTTGATTGGGAAAATTGTGCGGATGAGAGAAAGAGCACCAATGGAGGTGCATTCTTCCTCGGTGACTCCTTAGTAGCATGGCTTAGTAAGAAGAAGGGGTCTATTTCCTTATCAACTACAAAGGCATAGTACATTGTTGTTGCTACTTGTTGCACTCATATTTTATGGATGATCCAAACTCTTGCAGATTTGAAGGTAAATTATACTGATCCGATTCCAATTCACTGTGATAACACCAGTGCCATTATTGTATCCAAGAATATTGTTCTTCACTCCAAGACTAATCATATACCAATAAAATATCATTTTCTCAGAGAGCAGGTTACAAACAGAGTTGTTCAGCTGAATTATATTCCTTCCACAGAACAAATAGCTGACATATTTACTAAACTGTTTGTAGAGACACCTTTTGGATATGTTCGTCACAAGTTGGGGGTTATATATTATTTAATCTAATATATTCACCTTGTCAGGGGGAGTAATTATTGAATATCTATTTCATTTATGGTGAATATATATGTTGGTTCTTCCGTTCATAGTTGATAGGGGGAGTATGTGCTTGTCGCATATCTGATACCTTCGTGATGTACTACAACAGATCAGGGGGAGCATGTTTATTCTTTGACATTGATGTCAAAGGGGGAGAAAAAGTGTGGTAAGTATGCTTCAGTGGTATGGTTGGATGTCCAGGAAGAATAGTGTAGTTCTTCAGGTTCTTCAAGGTTGCCATCAATGCCAAAGGGGGATATTGTTGGAATATTTACAGACAGAAGGAAGAGTATGTGTTTTTTTCATTGATGGAAATATCAGCACGAAGAGAGTATACTTGTTTGCAAATGATAACAATATTAGGAGCGCAATGACGATGGCATGGAAATAACATAACTTTAAGATCAGTAGGAGGAGCGACAGTAATCATTGGATCACCCATCCTGAATTTTCGATGGCCGTTAGATCCGAATTTAGACAGGAGGAGTGCGCAGAAGAGGAGAACAAATGTCAGACGTTGGATCTGAGCACTGAGGACCAACAACCATTGGATCTTGTATAACTGCAAAGAGGATAAGGCTGAGTACTATCCTCTAACTTCACGATACACGAGGCTGTGAAATAATCCTGGTCATTGGAGTCAAAGAACATGTCGAGAAAGATCATCATTTTGTTGGATGAAAGGTCAAAGGAAGGAGGTGCTCTAACCCCTCAAACTCACGATATGAAAAGTGATGAAATGACCTAAGTAGTAGGATCCAAAGGAAAAGTGGAGAAAGATCATCATTTTGCTGACTAAAAGGTCAAAGGATGGAGGTGTTCTAACCCCTCAAACTCGCGAAGTCGCAAAACGCGAAATCAAAATTTGATCACAGTCGTCGATCAAAGGGAGAGCATGGACCATTGATCTGACACAATGAAGAATATATTTGGACCGTTAAATCTTCGAGGATCATGGACAGTTGATCTGGAGTATTTCAGAGTTTCGCAAGTTTGGAGTCTCAAGGAAATTCATATCATAAACTTGCGATATGCGAAGTCACGAAACAATCCTGGTCGTTGGAGCCATAGGACATGTGGTGAGCGATTGACATTTCATTGACTTGTACATTGGAGGAGTCAAAGGAATGTGACACAGGAACTTGCGATATGCAAACTCGTGATGATATCTGAGCCATCATATCAAAGAAAAGTTATGGACTGTTGATATGACAAGCGAAGCACTTGAATGTTTGGCCTGTGTTCATAGCCAAGGTCACATCGTCAAAGGACAAAGGGAAGATCTAGCACGCTGCTAAGATCCATTTCGGATATCGTAACTTGGGAGATTTGAGACATCTCATACCAACATCCCTGAAGTCACGATTCACAAAGTGTCTTCTAGATAAGTTCTTAGTCACAACTGGTGGTCGTATGAGAGGAAGGAGCTAGACATGCTAAGCTTCATTTCGGAGTTTTGTATTTCAGGATTTTGGAAGAAACTCATAGCAGGAGGTCGCAATTTGTGAAATCGTGAAATCACTTTACGTTTAGCATTCAGACACAGCCAATGGTCATATGGGATAAACACAAGACCATGCAAATGTAATCCAACGATGTTGGTTAATTGGGAATTTGATCAAAGGGCTATTGTTTCACCTCACGGTTAATTGTTCAGTTATGATTCAGTTAGCAGAAGTGAATCACAGTTATTGGATGTTTGGCAATTCATTTGCTAAGGTGTTTCCTTAGAGATTCGAGGTGTAACCGAATCGGTGGGAGAGCATAAAATACATATGCAGTGACTGTGTGAGGTTGGTTGTTTTCACTGAAAAATGCATTGAACTGTGAGAAAGGAAAATTATGGTATGTACAGTGTGAGATCAAACTCAGAGATGAGAGACAAAAGATGGACAGATGGAAGTAAGAACAGTATTGCAGAATGAACATAAGCAAGAGAAGAATTGCATAACATACAAAAGCAGAGAAGAATTGCAAAACAGATAGAAGCAGAGCATATTTGCATAACAGAGAAGAATCGTTAAGAATTGATATATTTGTATTTTTTATTAGTCAGCAAAAAATTTGATAATCAGGGAGGTAGAGTGGTGCTAAGGAGGACTATGGTCTTCTGATATTCAAGTTGGTTCTTGAATATTGGAAGTTGTATCTTCCATATAGTTGTGGCTAGAAAACAGGGTGGCAGGGTGGTGCTAGGGAAAACACAAAGTTTTCTCTATGCAAGTTGGTGATTGTATAAGTCCAGTTGGTGTTGGAACACTCAGGGAGTTGATGCTTCCTTCTAGTGGGTGCTAGATAAATCAGAGGGTTGGTGCTCTTAGCAAGTTGGAGCTTGTAAAATAGAGGTAGTAGCCTCACATTGAGTTGGTTCTCAAATATATATGATGTACGGGACTTAAAAGAATACCTATCATTCAAAGAAGAAGAGGTTTTCTCCCTTTATGGGTTTCCTCGTGAAAATATGTATCTGTGTATATCTTATGTGTGACTGATGTTCATTATTTATGTTGTTCATATCTTGTATAATATNATTTCAACAAGTTTTTCATATTTCGTGGTTTAGTGGTACATGGTATTTTTAGCCCATGGTTTTCTAATTTTTATTGAGGAATTAGGGTTGTAGTCTAATATGGGTCAATGAATTAGGAATTTTGATGTTGTGGGATCATATATATATTGTATTGTAAATAATTAAGATTGATGATGAATAAGAATTAGAGGTTGTTGGTTTTCCCGGTTTGGGTTTCTAGGGAAAATCTCTATGTATATGTGTGATTTCAATTGTTTTATTTTATGTTGATAAGAATCTGTGTATGCATTGTGTTGGGCTCTAAATATGTCGTAAAAACAACCTCTATGCATCAGCCAAAGGTAGGCCCTGGCACAAGCATTTTACTCGTTGCATATGTAGGTTCTTACCTTCCATTTTCAATACCCAACCTCTAGAGATGCAACACCTATAAAGGAACAACAATCGTAAAGAGAACGATAGTTGCTCCATTCAAATGAACAACAATGATATTCAAAGAAACATCAGTCACATGAAAGGAATGACAGTTGTTCCTTTCAAATGAACAACAACTACACTCAAAGGAACAACAGTCGCGCGAAAGGAACAACAGTCACGCGAAATGAACGACAGTTATTCCTTTCAAATGAACAACAACTACACTCAAAGGAACAACAGTTGCGCGAAAGGAACAACAATTGTGCAAAAGGAATGGCAGTTGTTCCTTTCAAATGAACAACAACTACACTCAAAGGAAAATAGTCGCGCGAAAGGAACAACAGTCGCTACATTGGGATGAACTAATTTTGAATTAATTGCATCATAGTATTTGCCCAACTATTCAATTGTCAACCTGAGGAAGTCTTTTATTTCGAAGTTACCATGCACAATATATGCAAGCAGCAAATTCCAACTAACACTATTATCTATTTAATAAAATAAAACACATAACTTAAAATCAATCAAATCCGCTCTTGCTTGAAAATACAGTCAGCTGAAATAAAACCACTACCACACTCTTACATAAATTAAAGGAGTATTAACAAAATGAAGTAACAACAACATGAATTGAATCTTACTATAAGAGCAAACTAATAAACAACACACAACTGTAAGCAGTGATCAACTAATCATAAACCAAGATAAATTAAGGCAATGAAAAGAAAAATAAAAGTAAATGAATAAGACCAACACATACCTGATTGAGGGGGCCCTACATCACCTATCATGTGTGGCCAAAAGACTTACAAGATTAAGAGAAAGTTGCACATAATTGCAGATCCATCAGCTACTTTGTATTATTGAAGAAAACTCAGAAATTACATAAGTTCAGCTCTTTCTTACAAATAAATTCTATATAATTTCATGACTGCCCCTCTCCTAATTGAAGAGGTGTTATTTATACAAATCAAATCCCCAAATCCCTGGGTTTCTCAAACAAATTGCTAAGTTTAGAGAACCGGTTGCAACTGTAAATCTGGAAAATACCCTTTTAAAGAACTAGTTATTTCTCTCAAACCATAGCTCAAATTGGAAAAAAAACCATGTTGAACTCAACTGGGCCCATTCTGCACAAAACCCATGTCTCGTATTTTTGATATTCATCCTCATATGCTCACAATATTCCATGCAAAGTCGTCTCTCCTTATCTCCCACGTTTTTCACTGAAAACGGTTAACTACGAGCTAGAACTCACATGTGTCACTTGGAGGTTGGAACCTTGACTGCTACAAATATTGCTACATAAAATCACGCTTCAAACCATCATCATAAAAATCATGCATAATAGTTTTTAAATCATTAAAAATGAAGGAAGAATAATCATTATTAACCACTAAAGCATAACAGGAATAATGTGTCATTTTATGAGTAGTTGTAGAAAATGTATGGAAAATGGAATGATAAATGAACAATAATAGGATGAATAAGGGATGGAATGGATGTCCATAGATGATGAGAATATGGACAAATATGTGACCCAACACATTGCATTGTTGTAAAATTTTAAACTTTGAAATTGGTACATAGGTTCTTCACTTAGTGAACTTGTGACATAGCACCAGCATTCATGGGATATTAAATAATACCCCTAATTTCACTATATATTGATAAATAACTCCCAAAATCCTTTTTTTTAACCCCCCTACCAATACATCTTTCCAATAAAAGAAACCCATATTTTAACTATATATCCCTTTTTATACCCCTCAATACATATAAACCCCTTGAGAGCCCACATCCCCACCCCCATTGGCTACAATATATTGACCTTATTTTTCACAATTAAAAAACCCCCTTTATGAATGAATGTGATAAGATATTGGTCAACAGGGCTAAGCCCTTGTAATTTGGTATGAGAGTAGTTATTGGATTTAGAGTGATGTATTTTTGGCTAAGGGTTTGGCTCGGGTCCATGATAAACCTTGTTAGAGTGGGAGATCTTCAGTATCGATTCTTGTAGCGAAAAGAAATGAAAAACATTTTAGAGATAAAGATTATAAAATAATAATGGGAAATTATTGAGTTGTGGAATCTCAAGATGGAAGATTTGTTGGTAGGCAAAGATCAATGGGACATTGTAGATCTAGGTACTGCACCTACAATAACTTCAACATAAGACTAGAAAAATTTGGATCGAAAGGCAAAGATGTAACATCCCCACTATAATATCCAGTTTAAATAATGCTTAATGTAGATATAATGTGTGGCTATGACCAAAGTGATGTATATGTGAATCATATTGTTAAGAAACAAATACTTGCATATTGAAACACCTCAAATATTCAGAGAAAAATATAGAATAAAATCACTCTTTATTATAAGAAACCCTTAGGGTAGGGAAACACCATACAATGGATCCTATTATGGAAGGGATCCTCTCCTATTCACTTTCCTCTTTGAGGGGACATCCTCCTATTGAGATACCGCTCCAAATATAATACTTCTCTTCATGTCCCATTACATTGTTTGAACCCCTTTATATAGTGCTACCAACCACCTAAGATCATTCTAAAGGAGGAACCTTCTACAAGCAAAACCTTCTAAGAAATCCCCATACATTTATTATATATAACTACCATAGTGGGCCTTATTTAATACTATAGTGGACCTAGTCCACCTTACATTGAATGGCCTCTACCATTATCACTATGGTCCCTCCAGGCCCCCCCACTACTTAACACATATTTACAAGATTTAATAATAAAATGTGATGCCAACTGCTAAAGGGGATATGGACATAGATGGGGGATGAATTAATCCACAAGAGCATGGATGGTCTAAGATAATTCCTAAGAGACGGGTCAAAGGGGGAATGCCCATGTATATTAATTCACCCACATTCTTGAATTTTATTATCATTATGTATTAAACTCTAGTTTCTCATTGAATGTCCCCAAAGCCAATCATTGAATGCATTCAAGAGGGTGGGTGATATTGGGAGCATGGGAGATGAGTAAAATCATCTTGGGGATGTGTGTGACTCAAGAAAGGAAATCCAAAGGGAGGAAATTCATATGGGATGCTACAACAATTTTAGACAATCAATGTTTTTGCATGAACAATAAGTAGAGAGAAAGAAAGAGAGTTGGGAATTGGTGCAACCATGGAGGGTGAATTCTAGAGCATGTTGGAGCGTTTTTGGAGCATATTTGGAGAAAAAGACTAAATATCTAGGTTTTAAAGCCTAAAGAGTGAACTCCTGTGTGAGTTGAACTGTAAAAAAAAGTGTTTGCTATTGTTTTTGTTGGTAGTTTTCCTGGCAGTGAGTTCCCTTGGCTTCCTAGCTAAGATATTCTTGGTTACTTGTGCCAAAGTGAAACTAATAAATGAATGGGACAGATGAGTGAATAAGATCAGTGAAAGGGTACATTCCTTCAGTCGGGTAGGTTGAGAGGAAGAGAGTTAGTGTAAAATTGGGATAGCTATATGAGAATACCAATGGGTTGTGAGTTTATGCATTGTGAGTGGATAGTGAGAGACCATCCAAACATTCTATGGTTGAGTGGAACTTCTATCCCAAGTAGTTGGCTGCACAACTATTTTGGAAGATACATGTTTTTATCTTATTGTTGTTTTATTTTATGAGTTAAATTGTTGTGCATGAACCCTATGTATTTGGAAATGATTTATATGTTGATGTGATTAATTATTAAACTAAAACCATGTTGTTTTACATGATGTAGATGCATCTAATTAATGGTAACATATAGTATTTAAAATTGGTTGTGATTCGTAGTTGTAATCTACAAGAAATTAATTTAGTTGGAAACAAAGTTTTAATTTATGAGTTGTTTTCACACATAATGGACCTCAACTAGGCTTGGGTATGTTACATTATGGTATCGAAGCCTCTATTTCAAACATTGGTCTTGTATGGTTCAAGTGTCAGATTACTGAGAGGGAGGGGAGGGTTGAATAAATAATGAGAAATTATACCATTTATTAATTCTTTAAACCACAATGTATATTCCTTTAACTTATTCAACCACGTTCATTTGTTCATCATCAACATATTACTGTATCATAAACATTAACATCCATCAGTGCATAATAAATAAAAACAAACACATCAACATAATGTACAATACACCACTATTTATGTGGAAACCCAATGCAGGAGAAAACCATGGAAGGATTTCCTTATATGCCAATAATTACATTCAAGGAAGAACCAAATTCCAATTCTCCATCTCCAAATGGAAGGAGGCTCCAACCCCCTATATATTTAGGCTACAACCTGAGGGAAGCTCCAACTCCCCAATTATATGTCTACAACCAGAAGGAGGCTATAAGCCCCTATGTTCTCTGGCTACAACAAGAAGGTGACTACAACCACCTATTTCAAAGGATCCAACCTATAGGAATCTCCAACTCCCTCATTCTCCGACACCAACCGAAAGGAGGCTACAACCCCCTTTCATTGCCCTGTCCTACTGCCCTAAAATATAAGTATCAAATAAATGATAAAGCCACTACCACACAGTCACTATGAGATACACCACTGTAAACATGTACCAATCTGTGCCAACAACATGTAACCAACCTGTACCAATAACCTATGATTAACATGTACTAGTAATTAGCTTGTACCAACAAAAACAAACATATACACGACCTGTATATGCTGCAACACGCGTATATACGTGATCTATCTATATTTCATATTGTGTATGTACGCGACCTGTCTATAATGAAGTCTACATATACCTTCATAAATCTAGGGTTTTCACCTTTCTGAAGCTTAGATACTGTGTTTCCTCTCTCACATCAACCTATAACCCATCACTATGTCCAATCTGTATTTGTACCCTATGAATACATAATCATACATATACCTTAACCAAGTGAATCTATGTCTCTCTAGTCATATGCCATGCATGTGTATACAATCATGATCAAGTGTAATAACCCTAACATGGACTAGACATAAAAACCTCCCTAATATGCAACCTCAAACTACACAACTTCACCGACAAATCACAACCAAAAACCCTCAACCATGTACCAAGAAATACAAGATATGCCTCAACACTCAAATCAACAAGTTGTACCAATGATTAATACCAAACATACCAGTGTTTTACTTATGTAGATCTATCTCATACAATAAGTGTCATGCAACCAACATCATCTCTAGGGAAAATTCCCAAACTTCCATAACCATATATCATGTAAACATTATCCAACTATACATAAGAATATGACATACCTTTTGAACCTGTAGATAGATTTGTTGTACTTGATCACTGTATCACTTCCTGGGATCTTGCTTTCAAACTCTGAGAACCTGACACCCTCAAAAAATTCAATATTTCATGGATTTTCCAAAATGTATGTGACCTACTCTTCTTTATCCCGTGTATGTAGGATACTTCCTCTACTGTAGCCTGAGTACACCTAAAAAAACTAGGGTTTTTTCCAGTAATTCTACAACTCTAGAACTTTCGTCGTCAACCCTTCTTTATTGCCTCAGACTTGCATAACTTCAGATGTATCAATGAGTACCTAAAATAAAATTTTCACAAATAATAGATATTCAATGTGCTCATTAGGTGCTAATAGGAGACCCTTGCTCTCTTATTTATACTCTCCAAGTAGCTTGTTGGAAATTTGGTTGTCATTGATGTCAACTATAATAAATAGGTGAAGTATCATTTATTGATTGGTTTGAGAAGCATTGTCAATAATGAACATAATGTTATGAAGGTTGGACATAATGTTATGCATGTGACTTGAATGTCAATCATTTTCAATATTGGACATAATGTTATGAAGGTGACTTGAATGTCAAGCATTGCCAATATTGGACAAAATATTATGAAAGTGAATTGAATATTAGTAAAAATATAATATTGACTAATATATTTTATGATATTAATACACTCATCCTATATTGTGTAAGGTTGATATTGTGTCATTAACATCCATGCACAAAAGAAGAAACTGTGAAGAAATTCTCCAAATAAAAAGGGTAAATGGATAATCCAATATGGATCCATACAAATCATAAATAAAGAAGTTAATAAGACATGCTTTGTTAAAAGTGATTCAGAAAATATCAATTGAAGAAGAGTCCAGAGATGAGAAGTAATGTCAATGGTGGATGTTTGGTGAGGAAGAATTGACACCATCGAGTCACAACTTGAGTCAATTCAAACAACAATAAGGTCAATTATCTTGAAGTCGATCGACTGCAAGATGAGTCAAAGAAAACTCGACCGACTGCGAGCCTGCAGTTTGACGGAATTTGGAAAAGACAAGTCGATCAATTTTAAGATGATTCGAAGACAAGTCGACCAACTGAAGGTCTAAGTTGAAGGAAAATTGAGTCGGTAAATACAAGTCGACCAAAGCAAGTCGAGACGACCAAAGTCAAATTTCTCAAGTCAGTTTTCTTCCAAGTTGATTCGGTCCAAGAAAGAATTAAACTAAAGGTCGAAGTCAAAGAAAACTTAAAAACAAGTCGAGTCAAGGCTAAAACAAGATGGGTCGACTAGAATTGAAATACGAAAGTCAAATTTCTCCTAGTTGAGTCAACCAAAAATATGTTTGTCGGTTGAATGAGGAAGAAAATACAAAAAAGGGTGAAACCAAGTCAAATTTTTAGTAACTAGAAGCTGAGAAATAACCGATTTTAATATAACCATCAAGTAAAATGTTTACAAGTTGAGTTTAAATAATCACCAACAAAGGCAATATGTGGAGGTCGATTTAGACATTCACGAAAAGGTAATATGTACTGAATTCGATCTGACATCTGATGACAAAAGGAAAATATGGGAAAGTTTCCTTCAAAGAACCGCCTGTACCAGCCACCTCACACATTTTCTGGGGAAATTTCCCTATTATCAACTAATTGGGAATGTTATGAACAAAACCTATGTCGTAGAATTTTAAAATTTGTTTCCATCAATTCAAAACATTCATACAAAAATAGATGTCTAAATTGGTGTACGAAAATCAATTAATAAAAGTTACCATTTGTGTTAATTAAATGAAGGGGTGCAATGTTTCATTCCAAAAGGACACATTGTTTCAAAGTGGCACCCTGCATGATGCAAAATGGGAATTATTCATCAGTGGGAATTATTCTCCTCTCACTGATGAAAAATGTATTCCCGTGTGGACTGTGTACTTTGATGGTGCCAGTACCAAAGACTCAGCAGGTGCAGGTGTAGTTTTGATTTCTCCTTTGAAGGAGGCTATGCATTTTTATTTTAAGCTTGATTTCAAAAATACTAACAATATAGCAGAGTATGAGGCTTTTCTCTTGGGATTAAATTCTGCCAAGGAGATGGGAATTAAAGGATTAAAAGTGTTTGGAGATGCAGATCTCATCATACAGCAAGTGAACAATACTTTCCAAGAAAAACATGTCAGATTGAAAGGCTACAGGGATGAGGTATGGAAAATCAGGGACTCTTTTTCCATTTTTGACATTTCTTATATACCCAGATCTATGAATCATCTTGTTGATTCCCTTGTTATTTCAGCCAGTCTGTTTATTCCTCCCATGCCTCCCAGGCTCAATTATGAAATCCAAGTCAAATATATACCATCCTTGCCTGACAATATTAAATACTGGAAAGTTTTTGAAGATGATGATGAGCTTAATAGATTTCTCCAGGTGGTAGATGAATTTTCTTATATGCATATTGACCAGCAAAATCAAAATGCAGAGGAATCCAAGAAGCCTAAGCTAAAAAGAAAAATGGGTCATCATGATATTGTTCAACTACCCAACAATTATATACCTTGAGGTTTGGTACCTATTGAGAATATTTTAGATCATAATGATGTCCCCTACAAACCTGATAAGAAGGAGAAAGAGCCTGATGTCCATGAGCACAACATATGAATCCAAATTCAGCCTAAAATCATAAATTTGTCCGCTGAATTAACCACCAATCATAGGTCTAAATATTGCAGCATTATGAAGGAATTCAGTGATGTTTTTGCTTGGAAATACAGTGATCTGAAAACCTATGACCCTGAGGTCATTCAACATAATATTCTCCTCGAGAAGGACACCATCCCTTTCAAACAGAAACTCAGACCTATCAATCCTCTCCTATTTCCTATAATTGAAAGAGAAATCAAAAAGCTTCTTGATGCCAAAATCATAATCCCTTTAAGATACTCTAAATGGATTGTAAACCTAGTGATAGTGAGAAAGAAAAATGGTGAGATCAGGTTATGTATTGACTTTATAAATCTAAATAAATTCTCAAAGAATGACAACTATCCCCTACCCAAGATGGAACATTTTCTGTAAAGAATTTCAAGGGTTACTGTCAAGTCTTTCCTGGATGGTTTCGCAGTCTATAACCAGATTTATGTACATCCTTATGAACAAGAAAATACTGCTTTTACTACTCCTCAGGGTACCTTCATGTACGCCAAGATGCCATTCGAATTGATGAATGTCGAGGCCACTTTTCAGAGGGCCATGGACATAGATTTTGTCGGAGAAAAGGACAAGTTTGTCCTCATCTATCTTGATGACATTACAGTTTACTCTAGCAGTCATGAAGAGCATCTAAAGCATTTGAAAAGAGTATTTCTGAAGTGCAGACAATTCAGGATTTGATTGAACCCCAAAAAGTCCCATTTTTCTCTCAAGAAGGGAAAGTTCCTAGGCCACATCGTTTCAGCAGAAGGTGTGAAAATTGATCCAGCTTGGGTGGAAGCAATTCATAGGTTGTCCCTACCAAGGTCAAATAAGGATATCCAATCTCTACTCGGTAAGATAAACTTTGTTAGAAGATTTATTTCAAATTTCGTTGAGTTAGTGAAACACATAAGTTCTATGTTAAAAAAGGGATACGAGATAAAGTGGACAAACAATGCAAGAATTTCATTTTAGGATATCAAACAAGCTATCATGGAATCCCCCACTCTAATCAGCCCTGATTACACCAAGAACTTCTATATTTTTTCCTTTGCTTCCTATGACACGGTGGTAGCAGTCTTGTTACAAAAATTTGATGAAAGTATTGATCACCCAGTGTCCTTTTTTAGAAAAACACTCAGAGACACTGAACTAAGGTACAATCCTATAGAAAAACAAGATCATGCTCTCATTAAATCTTTAAAATCTTTTAGAATTTATATCCTCCATGCAAAGGTTATCGCCTATGTTCCTTCATCCTCTGTGAAGGATGTTTTGACTCAGCCTGATATTGACGAGAAGAGAGTTAAATGGATCGCAAAGATAATCGAGTTTGACATAGGAGTGAAGCCCACTAAACTGGTAAAAGGACAAGGCCTTGCAAAGATTTTGACAGAAGAAAACTATGATCTGTTGGACATAAATTTCATTGGGGAAAATTCAGCAAGTTTGCAGATAGAGGTAGCAGCAGAAGGACAACATAACAACCAACAGGTGGCTGAGAATTTGTCATCATGTGAGTGGTATTAAGGTATTATTCATTTTTTACAAAAGTTGGAGGTTCCCCCTGAACTTAACATGACTCAAGCTCGAGCCCTTAAGCTCAGAGCAATCAAATTTTGCATTTACAATAATCTTTTATATTGGAAAGACCCTTCTGGTTTACTACTAAGATGTTTAGACAAAGAAGAGTCAGTTGAAGTTATACATCAATTTCATTCAAGTAGTTTTGGAGGCCACCATTACTAGAAGACCACAACTCATAAGATCTTAAGGGATGGGTATTATTGGCCTTTTATTTTTTCAGATGTGTGCGCCTTTGTGAAATCTTGTGATAAATGTCAAAGATTCACAGGAAAAAATCAACTAAAATCTCTGCCTCTGAGACCTGTTGTAGTGAATGGCCCTTTTTCAACAATGGGGTTTAGATTTTATAGGTGAAATTGATCCTTCATCTAGTGTTCAGCATAAATGGATCTTGGTAGCCACTGACTATTTTACAAAATGGATAGAGGCAGTCCTAAAATTTCTTTATGAGAACATCCTGAGAAGATTTGGTTGCCCAAAAAGGATAGTAACAAATAATGCAACAAATTTCAAAGTTGATGCATTGGTTGACATGTGTAAATCAATGGGCATTCAATTGGTACATTCTACCCCCTATTACCCTCAAGGCAATGGCCTGGCCGAGACATCCAATAAGAGTCTAATCAGAATCATCAGAAAGTTGTTAGAGGAGAATCAAAAGAGTTGGGATTCTAAACTAAAGTTTTCTCTGTGGGAAGACAGAGTAACTAACAAGCAATCCATAGGAACTTATCCCTTTAAATTGGTCTATGGTAGTGATGCCATTTTCCCTATTCATCTAGTTTTACCAGTGGATAAACTTTTTTAGGAAGAGCAAACTGAATCAAATGATATGGTAAGAAGAATGCTTGACTTGGTAGAACTGCAGGAGGTCAGAGAACAATTGGTGGACAAATCAAAGTCTCATCAAAGGAGGATCAAGGACACTTTTGACAGGAAATCAAAGGTGGATAATTTTTAGGTTGGTGACTAGGTTCTGAAATGGGACACCCTCAGACAAGATAAAGGCAAACATGGAAAGTTCAACTGTTTGTGGACCGGTCCTTTCATGATAACTCAAGTACAACACAACAACACCTTCATTCTGCAAAGTTTGGGAGGTGAAGAAATGTTTGGTGGCCCAGTCAACGAGCGTTTTCTAAAACACTATTTTATCTAAGGCTTTGGAGCCTGGTCATTGTAATTTTATTTTTAGTATTTTTGTTTTTACAGAATAACTCCATGCCCAATGGAAACACTAGTAGATAGTTTTAATTTTCTTTTTCAGGAAAGGCATCGGTTATGTGGTTCTTGAAACCTCACAGGGAGGCGTTCACCCCCAATAGGAGCCAGTGTCATCTCCTCAAATAAATCAATCGAGATTTTTATTTTTAGGTGATAAAGAGTCTGTTAAAAAGGTACTTATAAAATTTTTAAAGGTTCATTTTTCGAAGCTTTACTCATGTAATAAGGTTTAAATAAAAGTTTTTTTAGTTTGTGCTAGATCAAATTCAAATCTTGGGTTTCAGTGGCTTAGGCGAACATATCGATTGTTCATTAGCCATCGAAAGCCTTAGCTTTTGGGAGCTTAAATAAAGGAATCCAAGGCTATTTTAGCCACCGAAACTGTTGAAGAAAGAAAAGACCAAGCATGTCATATTGCACATTTCAAACAATGGGTTCAGTGTTTCCATGATTGCACAAGTCATCGAAAGGACTACAGAAGGAACCGTTCACGATCGGAAAGTTGATACCGCTATGATATGAGCGAATCTCTCCTGATCGTTATATCATTAAGTTATACGTTGTTGTACTTCCTATTTATTTCAGTTAATTCACCATGACATCTGCACATCATCAACCATTTCGCCGCAGTCCTTGCAATCAGTGTCACAATCCAAAAACTCCCCCGAGTCATCTCAGTTTTAGCCCAGCCGAATCGATTATCGCTAAGTTTACGCACTGTAACTCTGCCTGAAATCCACTCCTTCGATCATTGGTGTGCGAAAACGTCGTGGAAAATGAAGAAAGGAACGTCGACACTAAGGAAGGAGTTTAATGATATCGGGTACCTGGAAGCTCATCTCGAGGTATGTCAAATGTTCAAAGACGTTGGGTGTTATAATTTTTGTCAAAAATTACAAAGCTTTCATCAGCCGCTGGCAGAGGATTTCGCTCTAAGTTTTGATGGAAAGAAAGCAGTCATCGGCCAGGATGAATTTGAAATTGATGAATCCCTCATAACCAAAGTCACGGAGCTTCCCATGACTACAGAGAAATGGTTTAAAAACACTGTGATTAAGAATATTGAGTTTAGTTCTTATTTAAAAACAAAACACAGGGGTCTGATTTGGAAGAAAGATATTTCTGTATATTTTCTTGACGAGAAATGGCAACAGTTATTGAAGGCTATAATGGTTTATATAATCTCTGAAGGGAAATACAACAGGGTCATGATGTATCATTTCAAACTTATAAACCATTTGACGGGAAGACACCCACTTAATCTACCCTATTTCCTCCACTGAAGCTTATCCAAGATGGCTCATCAAGTCAAGGCCAAACCCAGTCAAGTTGCAGGTAGATTATCCCACCATAGTTTAATCAAACTGTTGGTTTGTAAGCTGTTGCAAAGAAAGGATAAAGAATGGAATTTTTTCCTGTTCTAGAATGATTTCCAGACTGAGGTTCAACCAGAGGGAAAAAAGAGTCCTCATTCCAGTAAATCCTGC
The DNA here is from genome assembly GCA_009831015.1 of Picea engelmannii. Lineage (NCBI taxonomy): Eukaryota > Viridiplantae > Streptophyta > Pinopsida > Pinales > Pinaceae > Picea > Picea engelmannii. The sequence continues at coordinate 77,499 of ML815088.1, forward strand.
ACTCCCAGAAGCGAAAAGAGAAGGAGAAGAGTTATCTCTCCAACCCCAGTCAATCAACCCTCTCCTTCCTCTAAGTTAGGCAAAACGAAAAAGAAATTGAATTTTAGCAGTGAGGAAGAAGAGGTCAGTGAAGTCCTGATGAACAAAAAAATTCTCAATCTCCTATACTCAGACTCAGAAGATGAAGAGAAGCAATTGGAAATAGGGCATGAGGATTCAGTTACCACAAGGCATGACAACTCTATTTTTGTGGACATATACATAGCAAGTTATGAGAACCTTCCATCACCTACTCCCCAAGAAGAACAAGAGCCATAAGTTGCAGAGGCCTCATCTAGAAAATGAGTAAAGAAGAATAAATCAAAAGAGATCAAGAAGCTTAAGAAGAAGCTAGCCGAGCAAGACGTGCTTGAAAGGGTAATAAAAACTAGGTATGAAACCCTATCAAAAAAAAATCAAAAATCAATTCAGATTTGGAAAGACTAGCCCATGAAAGCATAAAGGAGAAGAAAAAGAAAAACAAGATTGTAAAGGATTACAACAACTTATGGAGAGTGGCCTAAGGTTTGAAGAAAAAGGTTAGGGCTTTGAGGAAAAAAGAAATGGCTTCAAAACACCAAGCTCATGCTTCTCTTGAGACCCTTGCAAAAGTGGCAGTTCAATGCAATGAACCAGAAGCAGCCAGTAACCCCACAAATATTGAGCAATAGACAGAAACCCAAAAAGACCATCCCTGAGGTGTTTTTGAGCTGAGACAAGGGTATTTTTGAAATTTTGATAATATCAGGTTTCGGTGGCTTAGGAGAACATATCAATTGTTGATTAGCCATCGAAAGCAGAGCTTTCGGTAGCTAATTGACCTGAATTCCATTTCCCTAACTACCGAAAGCACTGATAAGGCAGAAAGCTAATGTTTTTGCACAGAGCCAAGTTTTTCTTTCTCAAAGGACTCAAAAATGGTTCCAATCTTTGGAGGATAATTAATGACATCCTTATCAAGTGTTTGTTTTGGTTTTGGATATGTTTTAAAAGACAGAAAGGGTAAGAAACGGTTAGCTATTGTCAAGGAGATAACATTTTTAACTGTCAACAGGTGTCAGATCGAATCCTCCCATATCATATGAGATCTAGCAACCTCGAAAGGCTTACTACACCTGCGTAGCTTATGAAGAGCTTAAAGAGAAATTAGGAAGTTGAATTGATCTAGTCTACTTAAGACAATTATTGATTTTCTATATTTGGCAAAGTTTGATTCAGTAATATAGGATCTGGAAACTGTTTGTAAAAGGCTATAAATCCAAGAACATATGATGAACACAGGGTTCTATAATCTATTGTTTTTGTATGAAAGACACTTTCTTTAATATATTAATCCTGCAAGCTTCTTTCATTTGCTATTGTCAGAACCTCCTTCATCTTTGTCTATGCATATGAGTTGAAATTGTTCTTTTGTCTATGTTTAATGGTCCCATGGTGACTGTCATCTTACTTTTGACTGTTAAGCAAGAGTCATAAGCATCTTTGGCTAGTTTTTGACCCATCATATATATTGCCTATGTATGTTCTGGTTAATTGATTGGTATTCTTATCCATTTGTTTTACAAACCTATCTGATAATAGCTCTTGAAGGCCTTGTATTACATGAATATAGTTAGACTGTCTTGAAGGTACAATCCATAGATTAAGATATTCATCTTGATCCAAACCCACACTTATTATTGAGAAAATAGTTACAAAAAAGATTAAGTTACTAGACATCTCTGACATACAACCTAGGAGAGTTTCCTGGAGTGATAACAGAGGGTTTTGTGCCTTCCTATTTGAAGCCAAGGAAGAAAGAGATCTTATCTTCGTGAATGGGGATTTCTTCTTCAACACCAGAGGCATGTATTTGAACAAATAGATGCCATATTTTAACTTAGAGCATAATGTACCCTTAGTTGTTCCAGTTTGGATTTGTTTACAAAATATCCCATTACATTGTTGGAATGAGAAGACATTTTGTAGCATTGGGGAGAATTTGGGTAGTTATATTAACAAATTTGAGCCAAGGGACAATGTTCTTTCTTGTGCTAGAATTTGTGTGGAAGTAGATCTAGAAAAATGTACTGCTTGAAGAAATAGTACTAACTATGGATAATTAGAAGTAGATCTATCCTCTGGACTATGAGAAACTACCATTTAAATGAAAATCTCGTCACAAATAAAACCACTTTGTGAAAGGTTGTAAAACAATATTCAAAACCCACAACTAGTGCAACAGAAAGAGGATCAATGGTATCCTGTTAAAAAAAATGAATGAAAGGAACATTTCTCCCCCACCAGCTCCTAAAGTTTCCTCAACAATATCAGGTCCATAAACACTGTTGTAGCAGACTATTTTGGGGCCAAAGTTCGAGGAATAAGGAAGAGCACAACAAACAATGCAGGAAAATAAGGAATTGACCAAATAAGTAGTGCACATTGGATAGTAAGGAAAAGTAGTGCAAAGTCAAAGGAAAAAGAAGGACAATGTGACAAGGAAATAGTTGGATCAAAGACCAACCACGCGCAAGAGGTTGCAAAGTGGACAAACCTAATCCACTTAGGTTTAGGGTTTTGGGTCCTTATTGTAAAGGTTTTTACCCATTTTGGTAGTATAAATAGGTATTGTAAGATCCGAGGAGATCATCAATCTTTTTGGCATGGTTTTGATGATTTTGGAGTCGCAGATACTAGTTTTGAGAGTTGTGGAGCTATTATTGAGTCAATATTGGATATGGGTCTATTTTGAGTTGTAACTGAAGGTCAGGTCACAAGCTGTGGAGCTTGGTGCGAAACTGGTCAACCTCACCACACCATACGTTTGATGTGATGCACGCATTGCAAAAAATTGAAGATGAATAATAAATAAGACAGATCTTTGTGGATGTAGCCTAGGGGGGGTAAACCATGGTAAAACATTGTTTCCTTGTGTGGAATGGTCCCTTTTTTGTGTTTCGTTGTTTATTATGATGAATGAATGGATAAATGAATGAATCTTTTAAGGTTAATTTACAACGCACACTAGATCTGTTGTATTATTTTACTACAGAATGGATAATAATGAATGAATATAGTTAGAGAATGGTAGATATGCTTATATGAAGTATAATTAATGTCTGATATCCCCATGAACACAATATCTTCCATGACTGCAGACATTTGGGTCTTGCAGTCACCCATAATCCATCTCGGGTGAGACTACGTTGTTCACTATATGCACAGTGTAGCCTTCTAGTCTCCAGAAGGGTTGATGGTTTGTAGGGTATTGTTGGAAACATAAAGGTAGAACCTAGGTCAGCCCAAGCATCCAACAAATCGTTATGTTGCTGACTGGAACTTAGAAGAACAACCCAGAAGGGGTTTGATGAGAAGAATAGTAAAGAGAATGTAGTGGTAGAAGGGGATGTTCAAGCCATGGAACCCTACTAGGTAGGAGATTGAAAAATGGTTGGAGACAAAGAAACTCGAGTTTTCACAGAAGGATAATAGAAGTTCCAAGTATACACCGCACTGATATTTGGAAAGGTATGTGTTTATTAATTTGCATGAGGAATTTTTCTGTTATTTCCCAGAGTTGTTGCAAGATTAGATATTGAGGTTGAAGGATACTCATCCCACTAATTGGATAAGATCATTAGAGTGGACTACTGAGAGTATTTCACATTTGTAAAGAGACAATAATAAATTCATGAACGTAGTAGATTTCTGGTTAGACATTATTATTGAAAGGTTTATTACTAAGTTTGCAGTCAATACAATGAATTGATATACTTCTTCAGAACAAGAGTTCTTGAAGGGACCCAGAGGGAGGTACAATAGGTCACTTTACACATCGATCAAAATATTATTTCATGATAAAGGAGTGATGAAAATGGAGTCAGAAAACTGAATCACTCTGCGCGCATGGGGGAAATGGGGGAAGAACTAAGGATGATCTGAGATATGGAGAAGGATATGGAGAAAGGCCAAAAGAAGGAAGTAATGGACCCCATCATGATGGATGAGGAATAGACCAAGGAGATATTGAGCAGAGCGATAGGGATGCATAGCAGAATACCCTACTAGTATAATATGAATAGTAAGAAGAGAGTAGTAGCTGAGAGGGAGGGCTTGGATAGTGATGAGGAAGAGGTAGAGGATCTCTGTGCGACAGGGCAGATTGAGGAAATACTACATGCCACATATGAGAGGAAAACCATAGGTCAAGGGTATGACGTAGAAGAAAACTCTCCATTAGAGATCAGAATTAGTGTGGAACCCACAACTCCATGTGCAACTAAGACATCTGAAGAAAAAGAACCAGATAGCCAATAAGTGATTAGTGGTAGAAGGATTCTAGTAGGTTGAGGGTCCAATGGTAATTCAAGTATAAGTATAATTTTTTTGAGCAGTATTCAGGTATCTACACCGCGCGGAGGTGGTAGTACAACAAACTTCAGAATGGAAGGACATGGTCCAACTATTAGGTTACCTGAGTATCATGGAGAAGGGTCGAAGAACCCATAGAAGAATTTGTTTATCTGTGAGAATATTTGGGCATCTAATCAGATTACAAATGAAGACACAAATTTTTCACAGTTGGAAATAACATTCAGATACCGTGCACTGGATTGGTACATGGGCCTCGCAGTAAACATCCCACAAGGAACAACTACAACCATCGCATATGTGAAAAAATCCTTAATTAATGAGTTTCAACGACCTAGTTCAGAGGATCAGTTCATTAATGATATGATATAGATCAAGAAGAAACAAGGAGAGTCAGTATGGGAAGTTGATCAGAAGTTCAAGAGACTAAAAATTAAGTTGAATTATCCTATTACAGATATGCAGCATAGACACTTATTTGTTAACTCTTTATTGCCACATTTGAAGTATCCATTGAGGGAGAAAAAGTTTCAGACTCAGGTTGAAGCTTTGCAAGAAGCCTTATAGTTAGAGGAGAATCGATATAAGAACATAGATCCATATGTGGAAGAGGGGAGAAAGGATATGAAGAACCTGACATTTCATTTGAATCAAAATAAAGATAAGGAGAAGAGGGAAGTTGTTTGGTGTACATTATGCAGAACAAAAGGACATCATAAGAATGAGTGCCCAACTTATGTGAAGTACTTGGGAGCAGGAATGTCAAATACATTACCCCTAAGAGGAACATGGTATGATATATTTAGAACACATGGATATGTTCCCTATCATTGTCCCGTGATGTAGAAGTATCAAACAATTCCCAAGACTAAATTTTGTAATTTTTGCAAGTCAGTTGGACATGAAGATAAGGACTATAGAACTGGAGATAATGAAGGATATGACCTCAGATACTTATAGGGTGCAGGATGAGCACATTATAGGAAACCCTGTTGTTGGGATCATATTTTGATTGTTTCGTTGCGATGTTTGAATCCTTTTTGTATCAGTATTATATATGTTATTGACCATTTTGAAGGAGTTTTCAAAGGATTTTGTATCAATTCATCATGGATTTATAACAGGTGTGTGTAATCAATGTTTTGTAATGGTTTTGAGTTAAATTAAGTTCGATTTGATTTTTATGAGGATCTAATGTGTGATCATTCTATCACAGGGAGAATTCATAGTATGATCCTCCAACCAGTAGCTCGTCTGGCACTTCATCTAGCACCCCATCCGGTACGTGATCCGACACTCCATATAGCACGTGATCCAACACTTGGAGCGCAGGCGAGTTGGATGTTAGCGCATTGGAGGCCTGTGATGGGTGAATCAATGACCTGGGTTTTGTGCCCCCTCGTGGCCTTCAACTACAGATCTCATGACATCTCATATTATGCGATTATGCTAATCGTTAAGTGGCTCACCCATTTTCTATAAGTCAAAGCTATTAGAGAGAATTTAATGGAAGTTGCCATTTTTAGAGGAGGTCGACCCTTCTAGTGGTCAACCCTTCCAGTGGTCAACCTCTCGAACTGTAATTCTCTATAAATACCACTAGTAGTGGCCAGACCAAAGACATAATTTTAATAAGACATTTCATTGTGTAATTGAGACATATTTGTAAACTTATGTTCATGCTGTGTTTTTTAAATTAATGACAAAGTCGTGTTGATTTGAGCCTGTGATTTGTTGTTGAAGAGTAGCCATGACCTGCTAGGGGGCCCACCAGTGGTTTGGATGATTATTCAGATAGATATATTATGTGTTTCATTTCTAGTTATAATTCACATCGTTTCTCTTTTATATGTATTTTGTAGTTTTAAATACTGTAAATGATGTGTGTAATTTAATAGCTTAATTTATCTCTTGCAGATTGCTTATAGGAGCTGGTTATCGTTCATGTTGTGTCTTTTATTTCTTAATAATTGGCTTGAAATCTAGTAACTTAGATGATGTGCTAGAGTTTGAAATTATTTTCGGCAAATTAGAACTGAGTAGTATTTGGAACAGAGGATTAGTGTAGACAGAGTTTCTTTTGCAAGCTTCGATGGATAAATAATTGCAAGTTTTATTAGTTGATTTAATTCTCAGTTCAGTTATGTGTTCATAGATCTATTTTGTTTATCAATATTGTTTTAGTATGCTAGGATAGAAGTAGATTTTGGGACTATGTTTGTAGAAGCATTCTAGTTTGAAATTTGAGTTTTAATTAGCCCAGTTCAATTTATAAAATCTCAGTTTTAGATTTGAATTGTAATTTTAATTAGAAGATTGATCTTGAATTAAGATTTTTAGTCACAAGTTTATAATATTGTAAATTTACTTGAGTTATCATAAGACTGTGTTTGAATTAGTATAAGAGTGTTTTTAATCATTGATGATTGATGCATGAAATTTGGAGATCACATGGATTTTCAGGATATTTAATGGTCTTCTATAATGCCAAAGCTTTCGTTAGATTGTTTGATTCACACTTTTCAGTTCTCTGTATAAGTTAGCATTGAATTAATCCCTCTTGAACTGTCACTAATATTCAGATGTCATCGCGATGTTATTAGGCACCGAAGACATAATCGTCATCTTTATATTTCTTGCTATTTCAAATTAAGAATAGTTTTGATTGATTTCTGAATATATTCATGATGTTTTTTGACTAAGTAGGTTAAGATTTCTCCTTTGCAAAATAGAAATGATTATGAGTTTTGTTTTAAGAATAGATTTTACTTGTTGAAATAGTTTTGATAGGGTAGTTGTTTGTTTGCTTATTTTCTTAAAGATAAAAGATCAAAAGTAATTTACATGTTATTACTCATTAGGTTGAATAGATTAACTTTTTCAAAGTAGGGTTTGATTTGCTTCTTTAGGAATAATCCATCTATCCATTGTTTGAAGCTGCTTCGGGTAAATAGTTCAAGTTCATTAATAGGATTTGCTAATTGATAAAAATGAAAGAGTCATTGCTTAAGTAGATTAATCCTTAGATAGATCATCCCTTTAGTTAGGCCATACTTCCATTAACTTTTCTGCCTTGGCATATACAATGCTACAACTCTAAGTTTACTTACCCCGGGTTGACAATTTAATTGAGGGGTTTAGTGCATATAGAATACCCATCATTTTTGGCATCGTTGTTGGGGAGTTGTCTTAAGGTAGGAAATAATTAGGGAGTAGATCATTTCTAAACCTTAGCATTAGTTTGTGGCAGGGGAACTTTAAGATGAGAGGTAAGAACCTACGCATCTATTATAGCAGGTTCCCCCAAACCCAGTGGTATTTTATTTCATGAACAATCCTAGGGACCCAAAGAGAAGATACATTAAAACCAAAACAAACCTTTCGACCAAGGTTCCTTCTGACCTTTTTGGGGGAAGGAACACTCCATTCATAAACTTCGCAAATCGATACCAGAAAGTAGGGGTTAGATCAACCCAAAGAGATAAAGCAGTCTCTAAAGAGACCAAAATAGGGAGAACTATAGAGAAAAACATTGAAGAATCAATAATAGTGGGACAGGAGGCAAGACCACTCGAGCCTTCCATAGAACCAACCAACACAACCTTTGTTTTTTCACCACCATTAGGAGATCCTAACTTTCTAGACATCATTGACCCTGAACAAGTGAATACTCTGTTTGGTATTTTAGCCAATATAATTGTTTCCCAAGTTGAAATAGTAACTTTAGCACCAATAGTTTCAACCAACTCAAGTAGAGTCCCAGACATCCAAGCAGTAGGAATACCTTCCCATCAAAGGGGTACCTCTCCTAGAAAAGAACCTTGGGATACCTTGTTATCTTCAAGGATAAAACCATTTAGGTACTCTCTTTTTGGAAACCAAATCAATATGTATGATTAGGAGGATCACAACCATGTAAGACACGAGGAGGGAGAAGAAGTTGGAAACCAAACCGAAACCACCTTCGTGTTTCCGATTTTGGACACCACACAAAATGTCAATATGAAAAACATTCCACTATCATCACTTCCCACCTTTTATCATAAAAGTAGTGAAGACTTGGATACCTTCCTATTTGAGTTCGACATCTTCTGTAGGAGCTACAACTACTTACAAGGCTCCTAGAAACTAAAACTTTTTCCTGCCACCCTCAAGGATTCCACACTAAGATGGTTCATGGGGTTGGGAGAGTCCAGTACTAGGTCTTGGGAAGCCATGAAGTATATATTTCTTAAGAAATACCAAGAATAATACAAGTCCAAGGATTCTCGTAATGATATTTTCAAAATCCAAAAGTTCGAGCACGAGAATCTCGAGGATTGTATGGAACGAGTTTCTTATATCTCCCATAAATCAAAGTACCATGACCTTCCAGATGATGCAGTCGGGGCTCTTTTCTTTAAAGGAATTTCGAACGAATACCTAGATATACTTAACATGATGGCATCAAGTGACATCTCCCATAAACCATTTGTCGAAATCTATGAAATGTGTAAGAATTACTCGAGGAGTAGAGATAAAAAATGGAAGAATGTTTGGGATCCTTATAGTAGAAACCTAAAAGCAATTAGTTCAGGTGGTATCACAAGGGTAGAGATAGGGAACCTCTTACAGAACTTCGAAACAGATATCTTAAGAACAATAGGTTCCCATTTGGACACCCCAAATATTAAAAAGAAACAAGAGGAGGAAAATGAAATAATGAGCATGTTTTGCCCAAGATGCAGGAGGAAGCATTACTTAAGGGAATTCCCATTAGATAATATTTCAGTTTGTGGCTTCTGCACTTAGGACCACTCAACTAAAAAATGTCCATCATTGCCTGGTTTGTTAGCCATATACATAAGTGGGCATCTTGGGGAGTCCTTTTATGTACCAAGGAGGCCATGGAAACCTAGGAGTAAGCCTACATACCCAGATCTACAGCCTCAAGTTTCACCCTATTATCAACAACCACAACAGTGGAAATCACTAAGTTGGCAAAAATTCTCTACACAGAATCACCATTCTTGGCTTCAAGGATGGAGAGGAGGGAATAAATAACGGAACCCTCAAGCTATGTCTGTCCCTATGCCCAATCATCCTTACCCCGAGTTTCCATCGAACATCCTGCAGCTTTTTCCAGGTTTTGTTCCACCACCTTTACCTCCTATTCCACAACAACCACAACAATACCACAATGCAAGCTACCCAAGACTGACATTACTACCAACACAACCAGTGCCCAATCCCAACAATAAACCCACTCAACCTCTTCACAATGTTTATATGCAAGCCTTCTCGACGTATGTTATTTCTCCTGTTCCATTGCAGGACATTCAACTAAGGTCGGGAAAAGTTATGGACAAGCAGAGGCCTTCAGTAGTGATCTAGGAAGAAGAATAAGAAGAGGAAATCCCCAAACAACCCACGAATGACACTAGGTGGGAAGATATTATCATTCCTAAGGACCATGAACCTAAGCTTCCCCAAAATGAACATTCACAAATTACGAAGACCCCTCCTTATCCAGAAAGATTAGTGATTGAGAAACCTACCACTCGACCAGAATTTGACATCTTGAATGAATTGAATAATATATGTGTCAAAATTCGCTTTCTACAAGACATTAAGGATATTCCAATTTATAGTAAGGTGGTCAAATAATTGTGTATTAATAAGCCATGAAGGAAGAAGAAGGACCCTCCAACAATACATTTGATAGGAGAACTCTCTGAGTACATATCAAAGTAGCCTAAGGTTGCAAAATATGGGAACCTAGGGAACCTCATAGTGACCATAACCATTAATGAGGTTCCCATCGGAAACACTCTCATAGACCTAGGGGCATCCATCAATGTTATGAATACCACTACCTTGGAGGAATTACAGTTAAGACCTCTTATTAGACCTATCCCAACTATTTTGGAATTATTAGATAAGACAAAGGTTATACCTAAAGGAATATTGGATGATATCATAGTTACTTTATCCTCATGGGAGTACCCAGTAGACTTTCTTGTCATCCACTCAAAGGATCCTACTAAAGGGCATCCTGTTATTTTGGGGAGACCTTAGTTAGCCACAACCAATGCATTTATTGATTGTAGAGAGGGATAAATGATCATCTCAAATGGACTCTCTATACAGAAGCTCGTCATATATCCACCATCTCAACCTATCATGGAAAATCTATGGTGGCTTGAATGTCCATATGAGAATGAGGATTGGGAAGAACCCGTGCTTCCAAGTGATCATTCCTAGGCACTTCAGGAGCACACAATGGAAAATGTGTTAAACCAGTTTATTTCTGCTATCACATGTGTTGATTTTCCACAATCATTTCCCCAATTTGAGTACATGTTTGGGGAATAATTTCAGGAATAGTTGTACCCATCGATTTTGTCTTCGACATATTTTATCTTCGAGATCGACGAGTCTTCCACATATTATACCGTTCCCTGTGAGATCAGTCTAGGGAAATTTCTACATATAAATTCTGGACTAGATGCAAACCAACAAAATCAAGTCCTTAAAGAACAATTAGGGGCATTCGCTTGGGAATACACTGACATGAAGGGTATACACCCTGACACATGCATCCATCACATATATACCCAGGGGTAGGTAACACCTGTTAGGAAACCCCAGAGAAGGATGAACCCGACACTCAAGGATATAGTAAAAGAGGAGATACAAACATTATTGAATGTCGTATTTATTTACCCCATCTCCGACAGTAAATGGGTATCCCCGCTTGTAGTGGTTCCAAATAAAGTAAGCGGGAAATGGAGAATTTGTGTCGATTTTCGGGAGCTTAACAAGGCCACTTTGAAGGATTATTTTCCTCTTCCTTTCATTGACCAAGTCTTGGATACCCTGTCAGGAAAGAAATACTTCTCCTTTTTATATGGATATAGTGGGTACAATCAAATTCTCATAGCACCCGAGGATTAGGACAAGACTACCTTCACTGGTCCTTGGGGAACCTATGCCTATAGGGTCTTACCATTTGGATTGTGTAATGCTCCTGCCACATTTCAATGAGAAGTACTAGGGATATTTGTTGATCTTATTCATGATTGTGTGGAGGTATACACGGATGAATTTACAGTATACGAAAATACTTACCAGGAATCCCTAGATAATTTAGAAAAATTTCTTATCAGATGTCAAGAAATGAACTTATTCTTAAGTCATGAAAAATGTAAAATGTTTTTGACTGAAGGAGTGGTATTACGACATCACGTTTCATCTGAAGGGATTAAATTCGATCTTGCTAACATTGAGGTCATCATCATAAATCCACCCCCCAAGACTCAAAAAGAGGTGAGAATCTTTCTTGGACATGTTGGATACTACCGATGATTTATTGAAAATTTCACAAAGATTGTTGCACCCATGTTTGGATTGTTAATAAAAGATGTTTATTTTCTTTGTACTGTGCAGTGTCAAACCGCCTTTGAAACTCTGAAAGTTAAGTTTTTTGTGGCACCAGTTCTTAGGGGGCCCAATTGGGCTCTTCCATTTAACATATCCGTCGATGCCTTCGATACTGTAATAGGAGCAGTATTAGGACAGAAATAATACCATCAATCCCATGCCATTTATTTTGTGAGCAAGAACTTGTACCCTACCGATTTAAACTATATAGTTACCAAAAAGGAATTCTTGACAGTGGTCCATGTTATCAATAAGTTTCTCCACTACATCACAGTTTATGAAGTATTTGTACATACAGATCACTCTGCCATTAGATTTCTTATGAATAAACCCATTACCAATGGTCGAGTCACTAGGTGACTCGTGTTATTGCAAGAGTTCAATATCACCGTCCTTGACCGACCTGGAAAGGAGAATTTGGTAGTTGATTTTCATACACACATAAAACATGAGTATGATGATATTCCCACTGATGATAGTTTCCTAGATGAGCACCTTTTTTCCCTCTCTGTAAATACCTTGTGGTTTACAGATATGGAAAATTACTTGGCTACTAGGAAGTTACCATATCATTTGTCACCTCATGAAAAGCGTAGAATTATTACGCAAAGTTCCAACTACTCTTGGGTTGGCCATGACCTTTTTCGTACTAGTCAAGACTTGATTATTTTTAGATGTGTCTGAGAAGATCAGATACCAAAAATCCTATGAAGTTGTCATGATGGACCATGTGGTGGCGATTTTTATAACAAACATACAACATATAAGGTGTTACATCCAGGTTACTATTTGCCTAACATTTTTAAGGATGGTGCCAAGTATGTGAGGAGTTGCGATAGCTGTCAAAGGATAGAAATACCCACATTAGTTAACGAAATTCCCTTGTGTCCCCAAGTTATGTAGAACCTTTTTAGAAATGGGCCCTTGACTTTGTAGGACCAATTTCACCCATGTCTCGTAAGAAAAATAGTATTTTGGTTTGTACAGATTATGTCACCAAGTGGGTAGAATCAAAATCCTTATTCGGGGCTACCGAAAAATCCATTGTCGAATTCATTTATGAAGACATATTTACCCTCTTTGGTGTTCCTCAAAATTGTTACAGACCAAGACACTCAATTCACTTCCAAGCTGATGAGAGAACTAACGGAGAAATATGGGATCAAAGACTGCAAGTCTTCTCCATATCACCCACAAGCTAATGGTCAGGTAGAGTCCACAAACAAAGTTCTAGAAATTATCTTAACCAAGATTGTTCAATTACATCATGAGGATTGGGATAATAGGCTTCCAAAGGCTTTGTGGGCATATTGGACCACCTAGATAAACACCACTAGGCATACCCCTTATGAGATAGTGTATGTAAAACAAGTACTTCTACCAATATAATTCCAAGTAAGGACTTTCCATATTGTCATAGAATTGGGATTAAACCTAGATGAGGCTCAGAAACAACAAGCCCTACAATTAAACGAGTTGGATGAGATTAGGCAAGATGCTATCCAATGAACAATATTATTCCAAAGTCATAGGAGCAAGTGGCATGAAAATTTTATTAAGAAGAAAAACTTCCAACCTGGTGATTGGGCTTTGTTGTTTGACTCCCGATTTAAAAATTTCAAAGGCAAACTTACCACTCAATGGTTGGTGTTAGAAAAACAGGACCGTGGAGCAATAAAATTAAACAAATGCAGAAATAAAACATAGAAGATACATAATACAATAGAGACACAGATATACGTGGTTCACCCAGTGTGGGATACATCCACCAGAGAAATTGTCAGGTCCTTCCTTTATTATTATCCAACAAATGAATGGATACAACCTACAACAAACCCGATGTAACTTCCTCTTCTTTCTCTCACAATCTCCTATCTCAAAATACAATATTCACCATAATTCATAGCCGCAATACATTTCCCTCATAACATAGGGTTTCCTTCTAGGGAAAAAATCCCTAACATAATTTCTACCGTTAGATCTGCGACCTTAAAATGAACGGTCCAGATTTACAATGAATTTACAATATAGTTTCAAGGCAATTTTTCCTTCGGGGGATTCACCCCCGAACCCCCCAGTCAGGGGGATGGACCCTGCAAAGGGGGTAACCCCCCTCTACACTTCCATGCATGGAAGAGTGTAAATTATTCTAGGGTGTAAAGACTTCATGGGGTATAAACACAGCTGTAAAACAAATACCTCTAAATCAGGAAGATAATCAGGCTCCACAACCAACAAATTCCCACTTGGAGACTGATCTCAACAATTCCACCGTTGTTGTATATGATAGACTCCAAACCTTCTTGGACCTGGAAAATTTCTCATATTCATATTCATTCTTTAAGACCAACTGAAACTAAGCAGGAACTCAGTTTCTCCCTGGTTACTCGCCTTGTTAACATGTCTGCAGGATTCTGGCTAGTGTGTATCTTTTCCAACTTCAAATGTCCATCTTCCAAGG
>ML815089.1:0-20742 GCA_009831015.1 Picea engelmannii
ACTAATTGGACAAGTGGTTAGAAGTTGGTTAACCCTAAAATAAGGAAAGTGGGTTAAGATGGTTAAAAGGTAACCCCTTGAGGAAGCTACATGAAAGTATAAATAAGAGGCAAGGATCTCTCATTTTAAATCACACTTGAGAACATTGAATATATACACATGACTGAGGTAACTAAAGGATATCTAAGCCAAATTTGAGAGAGAAGGTGAAGTAAAGAAGGCCAAAATTCAAGGGAGGATAAATTCTTTTGATGATGCTTTCTAAGGTATGTTATTTATACGTCATCTCACCATTTTCGCAATAATTTTTTTATAGAATAATTCAGATCGTGAAATTGATAGAACATTGAGAAAACATATCCAAGTATATTTGGTATGAATTTCATCTTGTGGGTCATTTTATTTTTGGAGTTACACTTTGTGGAAAATAGGGTTTATGGCTAGTCTTGAAACTAGTCTAAAACAAGTGTTTCAGGTAAAAATGTCATAAATTATTCATAATAGATCCAAATTAAGTAAGACAAAATGTGTTGGTTAGAGTACAGTCTTTAGTATTCTTTGTAACATTTTCATATCCATACAACACATGTTTTTTTCGGGGCACACTCTACGATTTCTCTCTCTAGAATAAGCCATAATTCAACAAGGTATGCCATTTTTGCTATAACTCATTTTCTGAGAGGTTCCAAGTAGTGACACCTGGAGGAATTGCATAAAACACACTGAATAGAATTTTGTACTAATTTCAAATCTTTATTCATTATAGGTACATAGTTATGATTATTTCAAGTTAGGGTTGTTCACTAATCCAAAACTAGTCATGTGAGACTAAAGAAAAGTTTGATGAAAATGATAGTCTCTTGTTGTTAAAGTTAAGGAAGGTTTGAAAGTATGTTATCATATACACCGGGTCTATTACAGAGTTACAAATCAGATTTGGATGATGAAATTGATGAGGGATTTTGGTTGAGGTACATGTTCGGTACATGTTTGAGACAAGTAGTTGATGAGTTGGCACATACATGAGGTGTATAGTTGTTGATGTTGGTACATATTGATGGGTCATAGTTGATGAGTAGTTGATACATGATTGGTACATACTTGGTACATGGTTGGATGCACTTGTTTATGGTACAGGTTGAATACAAGTTGTTTGGTACAGGTTGGTGCATGGTTGATGCACTTGTTTATGGTACAGGTTGATTACAGGTTGATGCATGGTTCAGGTTTATTGGTACAGGTTGTTTGGTGCAGGTTTAATGGTACAAGTTTACAATAGTATATCTCAAAGTGATAGTGTGACAGTGGTTCCATCATTCTACTTATACGTCGGGGTGGTTGGACAGGGCAGGGACATGTGGTTGTAGCCACCTTCCATTTGTAGCTGGAGAACATAGGGGGTTGTAGCCTCCTTCTGGTTGTAGCCAAATAATTGGATATTTGGAGCTTCCCTCAGGTTGTATCCTGAGATGCTAAAGTTTCAGCTATTATTAGGTTACTTTTCAATTTAGTAGATAAACATAGCATAGATAGGATCACTGAGAGAAACACAATCACAAGATACACAACATTTATCCTAGGAAACCCTCAAGGGGAAGAAAACCCAACAAAACTTCTTTAATATAGATTCAATAACCAAGTAAAACTCCATAATAACTCTCTCTCTATGAGAGACAAACTACCATGATGCTAGACCAGAAAATAGCCAAGACAATAAACCAAACACTAGAGAATATCCTCTCCCAAGCAATGCACCTATCTCTCTTCCTTCTTTCGACAACTTCAGCTTCCTTCAATGCGTGCGCACTAGATGAGTGAGCTGAGTGTGTGTACAAATGAGTGGTTAGCTTCCTTTATTTATACAAATTGGAAAGCGCTGAAAGGAGGTGTCTCTTCACCAGCAGGGTCAACTTGTCTTTCTAGGTGGTTACAACCACTTTAATTTTCCTGGGGGGCGACTTCTTATTTTTCATATTACAATTAGGGTTTGACCAATCCGCAAAAGGGGATTTGGTCAATTACAATGCCCAACATGATCAATCCACAAAAGGAGATTGATATAATCAATAATATATATTTTATCTTTTACTTTATCCACAAAAGGGGATAAGAATATTCTTTGTAGTTACACAATATTTTAAGACTCCCTCTTAACAAGAAGGATATTCTTTATCTTTTGACAGGTCACTGGATGTCATCATCAACTGAACAATATCATCTAGGAAATATCATCAAATGGATAATTATCATCAACTAGACAACAACATCAACTGGATAACATCATCAACTAAGCAACATCATCAACTGGGTAACAACATCAACTAGATAACATGAGGCATCAATATAATCCACTTGGTCATCTGGCATCATGATCACTGACTGGTTTTCCATAAATCCATATTAAAGAAGTTTTGTTCTCTTTATCTTCACATAGAATATGCTCTTTCTTTCTTTCATATTCATGCAGAAGATAATCTTTCTTATCTTCACATAGAAGATATCTTATCTTCACATAGAAGATATCTTATCTTCTCACATAAGATATTTTATGAGTTTTTACATTCCTTTTTATGTTCTCCCTTCTCTTGTAGTCATCTATATCACCCATCCACTCGGGAGGACTACTACCATAGCTTCACCCCTAGTCATCCCACATGAACTAGAGAAGCTAAGATGCTAGCCTAGGAAAGACTATACTCCCTTTCCATGATCCACATAGGATCATGACACAAACGTTAAGAGCCAACTAATCATTCCACATGGTCAAGGTTTGTGTTCCAGGCTACTCAATCCTTGGCCAGAGGAGAGTATCTACCCGATGCCCCTTGGAGAAACATCCACACTCGTCTCTATGAGGGTGGTCACACCCCTCTCTACGAGGGTATTATAGCATGTCCCTAGAGTATCCAAAACTCAACACTTGGACAGAGGCCAACCTTGTCAGATTTCTCATTCCCCTTTTCTACGAAGGTCTCTTCTCTTTTCCTTCTCTATGAAGCTCTGCCTGTGGGATTGATCATTCCTTCTCTATGAAGGTCTCTTCTCTTTTCCTTCTCTATGAAGGTCTGCCTATGGGATTTCCCATTCCTTCTCTACAAAGGTCTCTTCCTTCTCTACGAAGGTCTAGCTATGGGATCTAAAAAAATCTCTTGTGGTCCAAAATCTTTCCATATTATAATACCATGCTACCCATCTGTTGGGCACCATCCATTTGCTTTCCTAACTGCACCAAATCAAGATTCTCCATTTTGAACTCGGAGACATAGATCCTTCTTGCACCAAAATAAGAGCTTTTTAATCATCATCCTTGAAGTTGTCTTCTGTAATATCTTGGGTGCCTTCTTCAGTTAGAACATTTATTTATTTCTGACTTCATACTAGATCAACCTGCTCCCTCTACATATATAAGAATGGTAATGGAGCAACCCACAGTTACCTGCATCTCATCAACTATATCTGAGTATCCATATTTCTCTTCATCTTGAACATTTTTGTTCTTCATCTTTAGGAGCCTCCTGCTCCTATATAAATACTCGATATTGTCTGGTCTTTACTAACTGTCACCATATCATATGTCCTTCTCATGTTGTCTAACTTTTGCAAGTGAAGGCATAAGTTCTTTCTTCCGAGACCTATAAACTTACTTACAATATGATTTTTGAGATATGTCACTTAGCCAATCAGTCAGTAATAATAAGAAGCAATCACATAAAACTATATCATGATTTCCATCAGAGTAGTGCACATCTTTTCTTAAGCAAAAACTTGTTCAACCATGTACACATCTGAAACCCTAATCATGAATAAGACTTTTGAACTCTTTTTCACTCTAGCTATGAAATTACCAAATTTTCCCTTACTATCATAGCTGAACAAATACCTTTCTCACTCTCATGATTGATCATACTTGAAATAAATATTTTATATCTTTCTTTATCCTCTTCTTTGATAGTTCCTTCATAAGTCTGCATAGACACTGAAATAAAACGAGGTTAATTAACATTATCACAAAAATATAACTTGTAATGATAAAGTATTAAAGTAAATAAGATACTAAAAATAAACATGAATACTTATCCTTTGTTTTTGTGTGGGGAGGCTCCCCAGACTCCACCATTTTCTCTCTTTCTTCAGATCAACTATCTTCAACTTAAAGTACATAATCCTTAATTTCTAATAAAGTTTTCTTTGAGGGAGGAGATTCCTCTTCCTCTACCACATGTGATTGATGCTTTATTTTCCTTCATATAATCGGGTTAGGGCATAAAACATTTATTTTGGAGTCTTCTTTGAGGCCACTTGAGGAATCAAGTGATCTTTCATCGAATCTTCAATAATTCTATTGGCCCTAACTGTGTCTTTTTGGTGTTTTTCTTTAGCTACAACATCAGTGGGTTCTGGTACATTCTCTTAATGAATCTTTCTAGGTCATTCTTTTCAATAATGAGTGTGATATTATACTTCCAGGAACGGAATTTTTCCACACCTTCTAGCTTGTCAACAAGCTTAGTGCTTCAAACATTTTTTACCTGGAGCTAGGAAAATGACCAAAAAATGAAAATGCTCATGATTGAATTTTGAGCTTACCAGGAGGTGTGTTTGGCTGAGGCAAGTAGCCTACTATGGTCATTTTCTAAAAATTCCAAATTTTACCCCTTGAAATTGAGCTTGCGGAAATCTAGACTGGTACTTCTGCTACTAGTTCTAGTTTCCTGGTTTTTTGGTACTTCTGGTACTTCTGGTTTTCTGGTATTCTGGTACTGGTGAAAACTAGGGTTTCACTTTCCGGGAGTTATACCCACTGAAAAGGTGCAATGAAGGTGCCAATGAGTTCCTTAGGCTAGGGCGCACTTTTCTAGATGATCTTTGGGATAAAATTCCTCTTCAATAAAAATCCCTAATTTTCTTGTACGACAACAGTAGCATTTTTTTTTTTTCCTATGAAAGATGCTCTCTTCAGCTTAGCTATGATACCATGTTAAAGTTTCAGATATTATTAGGTTACTTTTAAATTTACTAGATAACCATAACATAGATAGGATCATTGAGAGAAACACAATCACAAGATACACAACATTTATCTTGGGAAACCCTCAAGGGGAAGAAAACCTAGAAAAACTTCTTTAATATAGATTCAATAACCAAGTACAACTCCATAATAATTCTCTCTCTATGAGAGACAAAGTACCATGATGATAGAAAAAAAATAGTCAATACAATAAACCAAACACTAGAGAATATCCTATCCCAAGCAATGTGCCTCTCTCTCTTCCTTCTTCCGGCAACTGCAACTTCCTTCAATACTTGCTCACTAGATGAGTAAGTTGAGTGTGTGTACAAATGAGTGGTTGGATTCCTTTATTTATACAAACTAGAAAGCGTTGAAAGGAAGTGTCTCTTCACTGGCAGGGCTGACTTGTCTTTCTAGGTGGTTAGAACCACTTTAATTTTCCTAGGAGGTCGACTTCTTATTTTTCATATTACAATTAGGGTTTGACCAATCTGCAAAAGGGGAATTGGTCAATTACAATTACCAACATGATCAATCCACAAAAGTGGATTGATCTAATCAATAATATATATTTTATCTTTTACTTTATCCACAAAAGGGGATAAGAATATTCTTTGCAATTACACAATATTTTAACATGAGAAACTAGGGGGTTGGAGCCTCCTTCCATATGCAGTTGGAAAAAAAAGGAAGTTGGTGCTTCCAATGAATGTAATTCTTCAAGACATATAAGAAAAATTATTTTGTGGTTTTCTCCCGCTTTGGGTTTCCACGTAAAACACGGGTGTACTGTGTATGTGTATGATTGTTCATTTGTTCATTGCTTATTTACTCTGCAATTATTGGATGATAATGCTACATTGATATAACACTTGGATTATATGGTTAAAAAGGATTAAATTTATCTATTACTGATACAGCCCACTCTCAGTAATCCAACAATTTGCATCAGAGAAGGTTCCTTCAGAAATTAGTTTAACCACTGAAAGGTAGATCATGGAGAGTGTTGGTCCTAAGTTTTGCACTTGACTGCTAAAGGGAAAAGCTAGGCCACCTATCAGTTTAGAATGATTGCTTCTTTTAACACTTTTGTTTGTTGGTCAGAGGGTTATTATATCAAGACAAAGGCAAGGTTGGGTTGGTAGAATGATATGGATGAGGTCCCTCTTTGGCTGATGGCACACTAATGACAGACCAGTGACATAATATAAAATAGAGGGAAACAACAAACTACTCAATGAATAATCCATTGCAAGAAGTACAATACTTAAAATATCATTTCAAGACATAAAACATGTATCAAAACACAATAACTCCCACAGGTTGCATAAAACAAATCTTCACCAAAGCATTAGTTGTTTGACAGGTTGCATATCAGTAAAAATAAGTCGTACAATAACTGAAAGGAAATGAAATGTATGTTGCACAAATCAAAAATTGTATTCAAGATAAGAATGAAAACACATGAAGATTTGAACGAAACACTACCATCAGGAGTATGTTCACCAGGTAG
Source organism: Picea engelmannii (assembly GCA_009831015.1). Lineage (NCBI taxonomy): Eukaryota > Viridiplantae > Streptophyta > Pinopsida > Pinales > Pinaceae > Picea > Picea engelmannii. Next base: position 6,525 of record ML815089.1, read on the forward strand.
AGAGATTTAATCCATCAATAAAATGGGTCCAACCAATCTGTTGTATTGCTATTCTTTCCTCAAAAAATCCAACCTTTACAATATCCAAAAACTAACTATATAAAAGAGTTGCAGAGGATCTCGTCCTTAGGGGACTGAGTCCTAAATTTAGGGAACTGTTCGTAAATCAAATTATTAACTTCACTAAGATATTGGACTTAATCAACAAGAGTCGTTATTATCACACACAAAAGACCACTCTTGAATCTAATCTAGGAAAATGTTGGACTTGAACAAATAAAACTACTACTATCTCTACGACAGAACTGATGCATGTGTTGGAGGAACTGAGTGGCCAAAAATAGGCCTCGGAGTGATAGAGCAGATCTATTTGTTGAACGATGACATGTTTGTGAGCTATTGGAGGCCATTGGAGATAACTAGCTACATGAGCAGAGTTTGTTGAAGTGTTTCTGAGACTAATCTGCGTAGACCTGTGACTGAGAATTAACTCTCTATCTATGCCTGAGCTTTTGGAAGCCAAGAACACTCTGTATTGACCCCTTCAGATGCCATCTATACCTGTGAAATAGCTTCGCTGGAATTTTTGATGGCCCAACGGTCATGAGGGGAGACGTGGAGGCGAGCATCCAATGGCGAGATGGGATAAGTGGACGTGAGGGTATATGACCTGTGAAGACATAGGTCGAAAGGTGAGAGTAGATGTGAATACGATGGAGGTGAGTGGAGGACTAGTGTCATATAAGCATGTGATTGTGGAATTCATTGAGGGAGGTTTGGGTCCACGCCACCTTTGGGCCTACAATCCCCCACAAGCTACCACGTACCCTTCCAACAATACCATGGTTCCAATTGTGGGACCGCTCTAGAAAATTAATTTCCGGGCAGTTTACATCCCTACAATGAATTGTGGCCATCGATTGTCTCACAATATACGATCCGAGTAATATTAATTCCTTACCTGTTGCAAGGATCAACGGTTCTCGTTGACTTGAGATCAATGGTCCAGATTCACTTTGGACTTTAGGGCTTCGGGAGTTTCGAATGTGAAACATGAAAAATCTCCAGGAGAAAATCTCTGAAGTGAATGATTTGTCGCCATATGTCATGACCAATGAACTGTCCAAATTTTCTTCGGATACCCGGGTTTCGGGACTTTCAAATGTTTGTTCTTTGAAATCTCTCCGAGGAAAAATCACCGAAGTGGATGATTTGCTTCCACGTTTCCTTACTGATGAATGGTCCATATTCACTTCAAACATTCATGCTTCAGGAGTTTCAAATGTTTGTGCTTTGAAATTTCCCGAAGGAAAATTGTTGAAGTGGATGATCTGCTTCCACGTGTCCTTGTCGATGGATGGTCCAGGTTCACTTCAGACGTTCAAGATTCGGGAGTTTCAAATGTTTTTTCTTTGAAATCTCTCAGAGGAAAAATCGTCGAAGTGGATTATCTACTTCCACGTGTCCTTTTCGATGGACGGTCCATATTCACTTTGGACTTTCGGGCTTTAGGAGTTTCAAATGTTTGTGCTTTGAAATATCCTGGAGGAAAATCATTGAAGTGGATGATCTACTTCCACGTGTCCTTGTCGATGGATGGTCCGGGTTCAATTCGAACGTTCGGGCTTTAGGAGTTCCCAAATTTGGTGCTTTGAAATATCCCAAAGTGGTACAGGCCCAGAGTAATGTGGCGGGATCTCAGGACTTTGGCTCTTCGAAAATTCAGAGGTTTTGGTTCTTCGACAATTCATAGGTTTTTACACTTCAGAGGATTCGACACTTTGGAAGATTTGAACGAATGGAAATTTCAGACGCCCAAGCATCAAAGTCACAGAGTCACAAATTCATTCCTGTTAAATCTCATGCGAGTTTGAGATTCTGAATGCGCACGAGCCATTGATTTGCATCGACTGTTGGACCTCCAACTTTGAAGGCTTGAATTGTCTACTTGGATTTAATTCTAAGCCTGAAATGGACTACTTTTATTTGTTTCCTTTGTCCATGAGAGTTTCCCGTGCATATAAAAAGGCTTGGTCAACCTATTGTGAGCTCAATGAATGGAAAACATGATGCCAAACATTCCGAACCAAATACGACATGTTTTTAATCCTTCCATAAAAACATAAATAGAAATGTGCAAAGACTCAAACAAATAAGAACTAGGTCAATCAGTAATAGGAAACTGACTTAACCAACCAGAAGAGGAAGAATTGATGAAGGCATAGGGAAAAGAGAGAGGAGAGGCAGGGGTGCAGACCTAGGCTACAACATTGGCTCCAACTAGGGATAGCCCATCCCTGTGAGGTGCTAAGAACTATAGATCGATGCCTTGAGATTAAATAACTTCTCTTACCTTCCATTTCTTACATTTTTTTTCTATTTTCCAGCCCTGTATATTTACTACTGTCCCTTGACCATGCATTTTATTGAATTAAAAATCAAGACTACACCCTAGTGCCTGCGTTAAGCTATGGAGTCTTTACCGAAACTTAAAAATGCAACTAAATCCCAGTGCCTTTGTTGGGCTACAAAGTCTCTTATTAAAACAAGCTACTGAAAACTAACATACTGAAAAACAATCTGTGAACTAAAAATTAAATGCTTGGACTACAAGCTTATTCTCCTACTACCTACTCTATTTAGCTGAAAACCAACACAATCATGTGTAATTCCGATTCCAATGAAACCAAGAAAACATTTGACTAAGAATCATAGCTATGTGTAGGTCATTGTTTAGAATAATCCAAAGAGGATATATCAAACACAACAAAAAGTTGGCAGGCATCTGGTACTTACAGTTGCAAATGATGATAATGGTAAAACTTTCAACCTTTGGGATTTTGGAAAAATAATAATCTATCCATCTCGCTATTGGATCTTGAAACTCATGAAAATCCTCCAACTGATTGAGAGGACAATTTTTTTGTTGTGTGATATCTGCATTATAAACAAGACTGATTTGATCATGTCCTCGTTGAAACAGCTCATGAAAGTCATGTGATTCACAACCATAAAGGGCATCAAAACACCCTTGATATTGCTCATCTTGTTGTTTGAAATGAATGGGTATGTCTCATGCATTGTTGGTTTGTCTTTGTTCTAGCTCCAGGATGTCATCTTCAGACTTATAGATTTCATGTTCCTCAACAATTTCAAAAGGAAGGGGAAAAACATGTTCCTGACCTTCAACATCACTTTCCTCATAGTTAATCAATTTTTTATGAGAACATATAACAATAGATGTATCATAACAATGACTATCTAAGTCACCTAGAATAATGCAAGATGTATCCAAAGCCTTGTTATCATCAATTTCATCATTGATGTAATTACCAACATCATCCTTTTGAATAAAAGGATCGGAAGAAGACTCATGTGTAACTAAATCTTCCTCCACTTCCTCAACGGAAAAGTCCCCTTTACTTTCACTACTAGAAGAACTAATAAGTGACTATCAAATATGAGATTCCAATTCTTCACAACATCTCTCAAAATGTAAATCAACTAGAAAAAACCTTTTACAATGCTTGGTGAATGCAACATGGCACTGTTCCAGGAAAGAGATGCTAGAAGGGGGCAAGGATTGATACCACTCATGAGAATATCCCTCTAATGAGTACATGAACATTTTCATTAGTACACCCTCATGATGTATTCCCCACTGATGCATGATTTCATCAAACTCAAGCAAATGCTCAGAAGGGTTGTCATCTCTATGTCCTCTAAATCTGGGCAAAAAATCACCCCACTCATTTACAGTAGGAACAACATTTTGAAAACTAGGAAAAATAGAAAAATTTAAAGGACAAAACCTCTGAGCCAAGATGGCTTCCATTTGAAACTATGACTTCTTAAAACTGTGGAGTCGCCATTGGATTCTTTAACCATGGATTCACCAGGTGAATGATATGTAGTCTTACTATGTCTGGTCTTTGTTCACCATCAAAGATCAGATCGAATCGTTTTCGTTCTCATAGGGAAAGATATTTTGCTATTCCATTCCTCGACAACGACGCTAGAAGATGTTGGTCCTAAGGTATGCACCTGACTGCTAAAGGGAAAATCTAGGCCACCTATCAGTTTAGAATGATTGCTTCTTTTAACTCTTTTGTTGGTTGGTCAGAGGGTTATTATATCAAGACAAAGGCAAGGTTGGTTTGGAAAAATGATATGGATGAGGTCCCTCCTTGGCTGATAGCATACTGATGACAGACCAGTGAAATAATATAAAGTAGAGGGAAACAACAGACTACTCAATGAATAATCTATTGCAAGAAGTTCAATACTTAAAATATCATTTCAAGACATCAAACATGTATCAAAACATAATAACTCCCACAGGTTGCAGAAAAAATATCTTCACCAAAGAATTAGTTGTTTAACAGGTTGCATATCAGTAAACATAAGTCGTACAATAGCTTAAAGGAAATGAAATGTATGTTGCACAAATCAAAAACTATGTTCAAGATAAGAATGAAAACACATGAAGAGTTGAACGAAACATTGTCATCAAGAGTATGTTCACCAGGTAGATATCTTTAATCCATGCATAAAATGGGTCCAACCAATTTGTTGTATTGCTATTCCTTCCTCAAAAAATATGACCTTTACAATATCCAAAAACTAATTATTTAAAAGAGCTGCAAAGGCTCTCATCCTTAGGGGACCGAGTCCTAAATTTAGGAAACTATTCGTAAATCAAATTATCAACTTCACTAAGATACTGGACTTAATCAGCAAGAGTGGTTCTTATCACACACAAAAGACCACTCTTTCATCTAATCTAGGAAAATGCTGGACCTAAACAAATAAAACTAATACTGTCTCTGCAACAGAACTGATGCATGTGCTGGAGGAACTAAGTGGCCAAAAATAGGCCTCGGAGTGACAGAGAAAATCTCTTTGTTGAACCACAGCATGTCTGTGAGCTGTTGGAGGCCATTGGAGATAACCAACTGTATGAGCAGATTTTGTTGAAGTGTTTATGAGACTAATCTGTGTAGACCTATGACTGAGAATTAACTCTCTGTCTATTCCTGAGCTTTCGGAAGCCAAGCACACTCTATATTGACATCGTTAGATGCCATATGTACCTGTGAAATAGCTTCACTGGAATGTTTGATGACCCAACGGTCATGAGGGGAGACGTGGAGGCGAGCATCCAATAGGGATACGAGATAACTGGACATGAGGGTAGATGACCTATGAAGACAGAGGTCAAAAGATGAGAGGAGATATGAATATGATGGATGTGAGTGGACGACTAGTGTCATATAATAACGTGATTACAGAAGTCGTTGAGGGCGGTTTGGGTCCACACTGCCTTTGGGCCCATAATCCCCCACAAGCTATCACGTACCCTTCCAACAATACCATGGTTCCAATTGTGGGACCTCTCTAGAAAATTAAAGTCTGGGCAGTTTACGTCCCTGCAATGAATTGTGGCCATCGATTGTGTCGTAATCTATGATCCAAGCAATATTACTTCCTTACCTGTTGCAAGGATCGACGATTCTCATTGACTTGAGACCAATGGTCCAGATTCACTTCGGACTTCAGGCTTCGGGAGTTTCGAATGTGAAACATGAAAAATCTCCCGAAGAAAATATCTGAAGTGGATGATCTTTCACCACGTGTCATGACCAATGAATGGTCTAGATTTTCTTCTGATATCTAGGTTTTGGGAGTTTTGAATGTTTATGCTTTGAAATCTTCTAGAGGAAAAATCATCGAAGTGGATGATCTGCTTCCACGTGTCCTTGTCAATGGATGGTCCAAATTCACTTCGGACGTTCAGGATTCAGGAGTTTCAAACTTTTGTTCTTTGAACTCTCTCGAAGGAAAATCACCGAAGTGGATGATCTTCTTCCACATGTCCTTGTCGATGGATAGTCTAGGTTCACTTCAGACGTTCAGGCTTTTAGAGTTTCAAATTTTTGTTCTTTGAAATCTCCTAGAGGAAAAATCGCTGAAGTGGATGATCTTCTTCCATGTGTCCTTACCGATGGATGGTCTAGATCCACTTCGAACATTTAGGCTTGAGGATTTTTGAATGTTTGTTCTTTGAAATCTTCTGGAGGAAAATCCCCAAAGTGGATGATCTGCTTCCATGTGTCCTTGCCAATGGATGGTCTAGGTTCACTTCAGACGTTTGGACTTCAAGAGTTTTGAATGTTGGTGCTTTGAAATCTCCCAGAGTGGTATGGGCCCGGAGTAACGTGGTAGGCTCTTGGGACTTCAGCTCTTCAAAAATTTAGAGGTTTCGGTTCTTCAACAATTCTAAGGTTTGGACACCTCGAAGGATTCGACACTTCGGAAGATTTGAATGAATGGCAAGTTCATACGCCCAAGCATCGAAGTCACGGAGTCATTCCTATTAAATCTCATGCAAGTTTGAGACTCCAAATGCGCAGGAGCCATTGATCTGCATCAACTATTGGATCTCCAACTTTGAAGGCTTGACCTATCTACTTGGCTTTAATTCTAAGCCTGAAATGGACTACTTTGATTTTCTACCTTTTTCCACGAGTGTTTCCTGTGAATATAAAAAGGCTTGGTTGACCCGTTGTGATCTCAATCAATGGAAAATGCGATGACAATCATTTCAAACCAAATACGACATGTATTTAATCCTTCCAGAAGAAAAAAAAACGTGTAAAGAATCAAACAAATAAGAACCAGGTCACTCGGTAATGGGAAACTGACTTAACCAACTAGAAGAAGAAGAATTGATGAAGGCATAGGGAAAAGAGAGAGGATAGGTAGGGGTGCATACCTAGGTTACAATAGAGAGAAACAACTTGTATAAAAATGGAATACCATAGTTTGATGGACAAAATTATGCATTTTGGAGCATAATGATGAAGACATATATAAAGGAACAAGGATTTGAAATTTGGCAATCAATTGTAGATGGATACAAAGTACCAACAGTTCTGCTAACAAATGACAAAGTAGTGAAACTCAGTCATAATAATTCCAAAGCCACAAATGCACTTCTGAATGGTCTTAGTGAAACGATATTCACCAAATTTGCACATTGTAAATCCGCTAAAGAGATTTGGGACAAACTTCGAAATATTTATGAAGGAGATTCAAAATTCAAAGCAACAAAGCTTCAAACTTACAGAGGTCATTTCGAACAACTAAAGATGAAGGAAGATGAGAATATTTCATCTTACTTCTTACGATTCAATGAAACAGTAAATGCAATCATGGGATTGGGATAAGAAATTCAAGAATCTGTAATTGTTCAAAATGTACTAAGATCTCTTCCTATGAGATTTGACCTTAATATATAAACACTAAAAGAAAGAGAAAATCTAAACTCAATAAGAATGGACAAACTACATGGAATCTTCACAGCATGTGAAATGAGAACTGAACAAGAGAATCGAGATGTAAAAGAAGCATCCTTCAAAGCATCCCAACAATCAAAGAAAAAGGGAAAGCAACAAGAAAAATAACATAGCAACAATAGTGACGTCACAGAAGATGATGAAGAAGTGGCCAACGTTGTCAAAAGACTGAACAAGGGAACCGATGACAAGTACAAAGGTAAGCTTCCTTTAATTTGTTTTAATTGTGATGGTATTGGTCATTTTTCTAACACATGTCCTCATAAGAAAAAGAGAAATGATGAAGGTTACTCAAAAACAAACAAACATATAAAGGCAAAAGAACCACAAAGAAAGTTTTCAAGAAAAGATTATGCACCAAAGAATACATCTCATCATCAGATGAAGATGAAGTCAGTGAAAGTGAGACAGAAAGAGTTATATTCATGGCAGTAGAAGAATCTGTTAAAGAAGACTCTGAAGAAGAATATGAAGAAGCTGAAGAAGAATATGAAGAATTCGAAGAAGAAATTGAAGAGGTAGAAGTTGACTACCGAGAGGAATTGTTGAGTTCCATAGAAGTTATCAAAATATAAAAGAGGAAAAGTAAGAAGCTACAAGTGGAACTAGACAAGAAAGAAGACACTCAAGAATTAGAACAAATAATCACAAATTTGAAGGTTCAAATTGAAGAGGATAAAAGAATTGAAGAAGCACTCAAAGAAAAACTAGAAGGAAGAGATAGGATCATTGAAAATTTGGAAGTAGAGATTGTCACATTGAGAAATGATCTTCAAAAGAAAAATATGTAGAACAACTCAAAAGTTTTGAATGACATTATCAGCAGTCAAAGGCCTAATAATGACAAGTCCGGACTTGGATACAACCATACAGAAAAGGGATCAAGATCCAAAACAATAGAGCAAGAAACATATCCAAAAAGTTATGCAAAAACAATCAAAGGGGATAGGAAGGTCTACAGAGAAAATTATAGGGACACTCCTCCACCGAGAAGATTCAGATTTCATAATCAACGACCAACAGAAACATATAGGTCTCAGGAAGAAGACGGATTCATAAGAGCACCTCCTTTAAGAAGATCTTGAAATCCTAGGTATCAAACTATCTTTTTTGGCTTATGTTATGGATGTAATAATTTTGGACGTAAAGATATGAATTGCAGAGATAACAATAGGAACATAAACAAATTTTAAAGTCATACACAAAGGGGTTATCCAAGAAGGCCTAGTGAAACACAGAGAAGAAGTTACAATAGGATTGAATCATTAAGCATTGAAGTGGAATGATACAAGTGTAACAACTTTGGACACATGGCCAAAGATTGTAGAATGACAATCCCTCCTAGAGAAACACAACAGAACAACAATAATCACAAACAGGAAGCTCAGAAAAGGACATGGATAAGAAACAAGAATAAATACAACAATGAACAATGCACACTCTCTCTACAAGATAAGAAGAAGAAACGTGGTTGGTATGTTGACAGTGGATGTTCAAAACACATGACAGGTGATAGAGACAAGTTTCTTACATTAAGAAAGGAAATAGATGGATCAATCTCCTTCAGAAATGATGATTCAACTAAAATCACTGGAAAAGGCACAGTCATAATTGGGAACAAGAACACAAAAGTACAAAATGTTCTACTAGTAGAAGATATGAAACATAATATTCTAAGTGTGAGTCAAATGTGTGACCAAGGTCTTAAAGTTACTTTCGATTCACAAAAAGTGTGAGATAATAAAAGAAGGTTCAAGAAAATTGATTTCTACAGCTTCGAGAACTTCAAGCTACATATATGTGTTAAGTGAATTTGGAAATGAAAAGTGTTTTCTAGGAAAGGAAGAAGAAAGTTGGCTATGGAACAGAAGAATGGGTCACATACATTTTGATAACCTTGTTAAAGTCAACAAAAGAGAAGCAGTCAGAGAAATTCCCCAGATCACAAAACCAACCAACACTTTATGCAAGCATTGTCAACAAGGAAAGCAAACAAAGACTAGGTTCAAATCAAAGGAATATTCAACAACAAGACCACTGGAAATTATGCATATTGATCTAGTTGGACCAACTACATGTTGGCAACAATAATGTAATTTCTATTATTTATAAGCTGCCTACACAAGATTTCTATATTTTCATTACTCGTCATGAGCAATGACACTTATCACTTTTCACTTTTTACATACCTTCCTTTCCATTTTTGTTTTCATGACTGTAAGCATGAAAACTCACAGCTAGAATTCACACTTGGTTTCGATTTTGGATCAAAGGATAACTGTTCATATGGTCTATTGTCGAATTGTCGTCTTTCACTATGAACTTGATGGTTTTCCTAGTTTATAACTCTTTGGTCCTAGTCATGCCTTGGTTACATAAGTAAAAAAACCTCCCCCTCATTAATATTCGATTAATAGTAATGGGGTTTGATTCATAAAAATTTTAACACATTGTTTATTTCAAATTTTTACCTTGTAATCAAGTCATGAATATGTGCACTCTATGGTATACAAGTGCTTACATTCTTACACCACCCATATCCCAAGGTACCATATGAGGTACAACGTGATATTATTGCTCTGTATGGCCTCGGGCTTCACGATCTCTTTCCCACGCATGGTGATTAACGCTCCTGCCTACCATTTTGAACTGTCTTTGCATTGCATTGAGGAAACTCGAGTATGGCTCTATTTTTTTTCTATCAAACCCGACCTCCAATTTTCGTGTTGATTCCCTATTGTTATCCATGGCTAGTGTGGTGAGGATTGAGCCCAATGGCATCCAGACCTTGATATCGTTTGACAATGCCAGAGATGACTTAACGGCTGGCGTGTGTTTATTGAAAAGTTTGAGGGTTTTAATCTAAGAGTTGCTCAAGAGTTCACGTTGACATTCGACGGTTGTAGAGCAAAAATAGGAGATGTGAAACTTGAGGTAAATGAAGATTTTATAAGCCAAGCTACCAGTTTACCAACTGTGGGGAAAAAGTGGTTCAAGAATGCAAAGGTTGAAGAGGTTCCCTATTCATTATTGTTCACCTCAAGGAAAATTACCAGCTGCGACTGAGGTATGCCTGTCTCATCTTTAAAACCTAGATGGCACGATCTGTTAGCTATTGTGAAACAGTTCATTACCTATGAAGGGAGATTTGGGTTGGTTTTCTTGTATCACCTATGATTGCTTATGAGATTTATTGATTTCCCGCTGAACATGCCTTATTTCCTCCTTAGAAGTCTATACAAGATGGGAAAGAGGTTTAAAAGGCAGAAATCTGATGCTAGTTTATTCCATCATGGTTTAATCAAAATTATCATGGTACATCAGTTTCAATTAAACAACGATTGTTGGGATTCTTTTGTGTTATGAAACGGCTTTGGTAATAGTGAGTTGGGATAGGTTGACAAGCATGTCATCACAGAAACCCTTGTGAAACCTACCATCTCTCCTCCTTCTCTCATGCCTTGTGATCCTATCTCTAATTTGGAACCCTCGACCTACCCTGATTCTACTCAACCTGACACTCTATCGGATTTGTATCCTAAGATTTGTGTTAAGACTGTTAAAAAACCCACAGGGAAGAAGTTTAGGGGCAACGTCGATGTCAATTATAAGAATAAAAAGGCCTCTCGTTGGGTTTCACGATGTGCTTGAAACAAACCCAAACCCTGTGTTGACACAAAAAACACAATTGTAGTAAGTGAGGATTCGGATTCGGAAATTGAAAGGTTCTTGGATGAAGAGTATCCATATTCATCTGGACTTTGCCCTGACAGACCCTACGATTATGTCACGAACCTACCACCGTGTCTAAAGGACAATCCTCTCTTTCCTGGAATCAAACTCAGTGATGAACCTACAGGTCAAATGGACAACTCAACAGCTATTAATACTATCAGTGTCGATACACAATCTATACAGCCGCTCTGTAATGAATGTCGATCCTGGATCGACAGGTATTACAAGGATGTGCCTTTACTACAGTCTCAGCTTAAATCCTTGGAAGACCAGGTGGATTCGCTAATGAAGGAGAATAGCAGACTACAATTCATAGCTCAAACCAAAGACAAATGCCAAAAAACCACAGGGTCTGTTATTTTTAAGAACGTGGAAGAAGTGACAGCAATAGTAAATTCAATGATTACTTGATTTGTTTGAATCCCTTAATTTGAGGCATGATCCTTTTAAAAGTTTAATATGATTCTGTCTTTCTCAATTTAGTATACACGATTTATTTACATAGATTACTTTTTAGATTGTTTTGATTGATTGAATAAAATATGATTCTAGTTATAATTATAACTAGCTACAGAATCGTGAGATTCTGTAGCTAGTTAGATAAATTTGAATTACTTGTTTTGATAACTGAAAATACATCTGAAATCTTTTATTTTTATTTGTTTTCAGGAACCTATGATTTCTAAGGAGATTTGAAGCACTGTTGGCTTCTCTCAGCCATATTGTCTTTATGTTTATAGCAAATAGATTAGGCTGTTAGTTTTTGGTATCAAGTAGAATCTGGGAGGTTGCATCCCCCACTTTTTTGGAACAAATTGGATGTTATCAACATGAAACATTTTGTTCTTGGAACCTATATAAGTATGTTATTTTGTAAACTTGAGATCATCTCTGCCTGGGGAAAAAACTATGGATTTTTGATTTACATACTTGAATAGAATATGATATTTGCACATCTTTAACTTCTCTATATCATGTTTTTATTCAAGTTATGATTATTTCGATTTGTAATTAGATTGTGATTGCTTTAGCTATTGTGCTTTATTGCAGATTGATATGATAAAATTTATATGATATCCATGTTTTATGTCCCATATTTAACATACAGTAATTATTCTGTTCAAACTTGAGATTAAGAGATTTATCTTCTTCATTCGTTGAAAATTTATACACAAGTTTTCACAACAAGATTTATCTCAATGTGGCCACTTGTGAAATTATAAGATTGTTGTCACTATATCTCTCATATGTTTTATCATTCGGATTCAATCATTACTGCTTTACGTTTACGAGAAGCATTTGTAGGATCTGTTGCAGGTTTTCCTCTTCAGACAGTGAGATTGGATGTTATACACAGGATGAATATGGGATGCGATTACAGGTCAGTTTGTTAGTCTTATTTCATCAGTTTAATTAATACAAAAATTTCCTGCGGTCTAAATATATTCTACTGTTTTTTATCTCTGTTTTCAATTAGACAGTTTGTTATTTCATTTCTTGTTTATAAGTATTATAAAAAAATAAATCAAAAAAGATCGAATGATAGCTTAGTTGTTGTTTAATAAATCAATCCATATTTGATTTTCACAGATTTAGATTAAAATTTGCATTTTGTAAATGTTATATATATATTAGAAATAAAGTCATTTGTATATATTATACATACAATAAGTAGACTTATGTTATAAATATTATTTAGTAAACTGTAAATATATATTAGATCTGTATATAGTTTTCAGYGAGTGTTATTCATTAAGTTATTTTATCTTCCTTAATTTTGTTCTTTTTAATTTMTTAGGACTTAGATCGGCTAACGGAGCCGCTAAGCCCGTCGGAGTGGATCAATCCAAACGGCTTGGGTTAAGTAGACAACCCCGAACTGGATTCACTCCTCCAGTTGATGAGCGGTCAATTTCGCCCATCAACAAATGGCGCTAGAAGGAGGGCCTGAAAACTATTAATGGCACGAGGAGGTCGTAAGACTCCTCCACCACCTACCTGCTCACCTATAGTGACTAGAAGTCATTCAGACGACAACATTGTCCCTCAAATAGAAACCACATCAAACGACGATCTACGGATCACAGTTGAACCAATAACTCCAAATCCTATGGGTGGTGACATACAAGAGATTGTTCGCCAATCTCTCATAAGAACTCATAGTTCCTTAACTCGTATAAGACAACCAAACCGACCTCTAAACCAACCACTAGAATTCTCTGATATCAGAGAACAACTTGGAGGAACTGACCTTACTTTAAACCTTACAGATCCAATCCTCACTCCTGTAGCAGGAGGATCTGGTATACCACCATCACCACCTCCTTCATCTCCTTCTTCTTCTGGAGAAGAATCCTTTGATGAAGGAAGTTCCTCATCCCAGCCTTCGACACCACCCACACCTATGGCCAAAAAAAACAATCCCGCCAGACCCTAGCTCGACCAAGATGCAGTGGCCATACCTGGGCCTCAGCATCCTTTACCCAAACACCCAGAGAAATGGATCCCTAAATTTGACCTGGACTCCAAACAGATCGTTGAAGATCACATCAAAAAGTTTATGTTAGCCATTAGACTCCATAGTGTCGACCACAAAGACGTAGTCTGTAGATTGTTTCCCTATACCTTTGAGGGCAATTCCTCTACCGGGTACTTTGCCCAACAACCCCACACCATTGTGTCATGGGAGAAATTTGAATCCTGTTTCCTTGAGAAGTTCAGAGACGACAAGTCTCCTGAAGTTCTAGTCATGGAGCTTTCTAGTTTAAGAATGAACCCCAAAGAAAAGATCAAAGACTTTAATCAAAGGTTCTTAACACTAAAAAACTGAATCCCTACGGATTCGATGACTGCCGAGAATCTTATTATAGCATATTATACGAAAGCCTTACATCAAAGCATAGCCATTTGGGTAAAGAGATCAAAGAAAGCCACATTATTAGAAGCCTTCAAAGAGGCCAGTCAAATCGAGAAATACATCCTCATCTTAAAAGACACTACTAGCAATGAGACAGAGACTAGTTCATCGTCCAAAAAGAAAATTGAAGTTCTCCCTAGACCTTCCCAAAACAAAGCTCAACCTGAAAGCTCAGATTTAGAAAACTTACAGAAAGTCATTCAAAAAC